>LR750194.1:424866-584866 GCA_902729485.2 Mus minutoides | reverse complement strand
TTGTTTCTTCTGTTTCTGACCTTGAATGCTAAATTTCTCAATGTCATTCTTGGCAGGATTAATGCCAAACATTTTCAAACAGGAGCTTCAGAAAGAGAAACTGGCATACAAAGAGTGTGTGTGTGTGTGTGTGTGTGTGTGTGTGTGCACGCTGTACATTTGTCACGTGTGTAGGGGTCCTCAGCCACTTGATGTGGGTGCTAGATACCGATCAACAGTTATGCAGGAGCAACAAGTGTTGAACAACTCTCAGCAACTGCTGAACTCTCTCTCTCTCTCTCTCTCTCTCTCTCTCTCTCTTAATTAATTAATTTTTACTTATCCACTTTACATCCTTCTCACTGTGGCCTCCCGGCCAACCCCTCCCACAGTCCTTTCCCTATCCCCCCATCCCTTTCCCCTTTAAGTGGGTGGGCCCCTGGGTTTCCCCCATCCTGGCACTTTAAATCTCTATGAGGCTAGGCATTTCCCCTCCTATTGAGGCCAGACAAGGCAGCCGAGCCAGATAAACATATCCCACATACAGGCAACAGTTTTTGGGATAGCTCCCGTTCCAGTTATTTGGGGCCCACGTGAAGACTAAGCTGCACATCTGCTACATACATGTGGGGAGGCCTAGGTCCAGATCTGCTACATACGTGTGGGGAGGCCTAGGTCCAGATCTGCTACATACGTGTGGGGAGGCCTAGGTCCAGATCTGCTACATACGTGTGGGGAGGCCTAGGTCCAGATCTGCTACATACGTGTGGGGAGGCCTAGGTCCAGATCTGCTACATACGTGTGGGGAGGCCTAGGTCCAGATCNTTTTTTTTTTAAGCTTCAGAAAGGTAAACTGAAACACTGGGCGGGCGCGGCAGATAGCATCTGTAATGGACAGAGCAGAGGAGGGACTGTAAGTAATATATTTACTTAGGCTAAAATGGATCCAAGAACTATGCCCCAGGACTCCTCTATAACAGCATTTGCAGAGGAGGGCGTCCAAACCCAGCTTCAACTAAACAAAGCCTCTTGTTACGGTTTAGACATAAAGTATTCCTGGAAAATCTTCAAGGACTAGTCCCCAGCTGGTGGCACTGCTGAGGAGTGATTGACTGTGAAGGGAGTAGTAACTTCACCAGTGGGTTCATAGGCTGATCAGTTCATACCGATCCGGCTATTAGGAGGCGGGTCCTGGTTGACTAGCAGGAGACCCCTGGAGGGGGTGGGGGGTGAGGGGGTTTTCTTTGAAGGACACATGCTCTTCTGAGCCCCACTTGTTTCTCTGTATTTCTAGACCAGAAGTGAGCAGCATTGCCCAGCTGCACCCACTTCTCCCTTGAGTCCCAATACTCTGCCTTTTTGGTGATGCTATGAAATATTTCACCTGCCCTATTAACAATCTCCAGGGTCAGTAAGATGACACTTGCTGGTGAACCTGATCAGAGCTTGCTCCCCCAAAACCCTGCTCTGACAGCCTGTCTTCTGACAGCCACATACATGCCGAGACATGCTCCCCTCACTCGATGCACAATAAAAATAATAAAAGGCAGTTTAAAAAAAATGAATGCAACCTCCCACATACATTTTTTAAAAATACAGTAAACCTATTAAATGGTGTAATAAGATATCCTTTCTGTAATTACCAACTCACAGTCAACCTTGCCGATCCGCATACCCATCCTCCCTAGCCTAGATGAAATCTGAAGAAAGTAAAGATGCAATCTATCATGACAACTAGCTTGTAAAAGAATGTTTGCGCTAATGTGGTGGCTCCCAGCACTGGAGAGGCAAAAGCAGATGGATCTCTGGGAGTTCAAGGCCAGCCTGGTTTACACAGTGAATTCTGGGCCTGCCAGAGTAAACGGTAAGTCACAGCCCAAAAGGAAACAAAACAAAACAACTAAGCAAGGATGCTTAGGGCTTTAAAAAGAAACGAATCATAATGCCACAAACACATTAATACTCGAGAATATCAAATATTGAGTCAACTGGGAGGGGCAGCAGCGGTATTGAGAGCAGGACTCACAGTGGCTTAACGCTTTTGCTTTAAAAACTGCATGGCACGCACGTGAGAGCTTCGGGTCAAACCCTTCCAAGCTCCGCAAGACGAGACCCAAGCAGCGAGAGGACAAACCGAGCACACTTTATTCAAACTTACAAAATCTGTGTGCTTCAAAATTACTGTCAAGAAAGAGAAGGGGAGTTAGAGAAAGGAGTTAGAGAAAGCGCTTATACCTATCAGACAAGGGGCTTACATCTAGCATGTCAGAGTCTTACAAGTAAATAATAATGGACAAATAACTTAAAATAAACAAAAGAGATACATGAGGGGGGTGTGTGTGTGGAAAGATGACTCCATGGTTAAGAGTGAATACTGATTTTGCAGGATTCAAGATTGGCTCTTAACCTACGGGTATTTTACAACTTCCTGGAACTCCATCTCCAGTGGGGGTCTTCAAGCTCCTGGCCTCCGAGAACCTGTGCTCACATACACACATAATTAAAAATCATACAACTGAAACTATTTCAAAAGGATGAGCACACATCTACTTCTTCAGGGAAGGAACATACACACATGGCTAATAAATACAAGAAGATGTTCACTTCCCCACCCCCAGTCATTAGAGAAATAAAAATCAAATCCATAATGAGATACTACTTCACCACAAGAATGGATAGAATAAAACAGTAAGATACTGATTTATTTTCAAATACTGGTGTGGATGGTGAGACATTAGAGTCCTTGTATGCTGTGTGGGGGAGTGTAAAATTGTCATAGTTAGTTCGCTGGGAAGAGGGAACCTCAACTGAGGCGTTGCCTCCATCAGATTGGCCTTGAGGATATTCCTGGGGCATTTTCTTGATTGCTTATTGATGGAGAAGGGCCCAGACCAAAGTAGGCAGTGCCATCCCTAAGCAGGTGGATCTGTGTTCTATAAGAAAGGTAGAAAGAATATGAGGCTGGGAGCAAGCCCATAACAGTATTCTCTATGGTCTCAGCGTTAGCTCTTGCCTCCGGTTCCTGCCCTGGCTTACCTTGATGATGGACCTTGGCTGAAATAAACCCATCCCTCCCCCCAAGTCTCATTTGGTCACGGTGTCTATCACTGCACCAAAAATCAAACTAGGAAAAAAGTGGTCTGCCCACCGTGGCAAAGCCTGATTATGCCTCAGATGATTAAATAGGTACCATATGACCCAGCCACTCACAAGCATATGCTAAGGCGAAATGAAAACACGTGTCTACAGAACATAAGAAATCTGCAAACACCAAGCAATGGTATTCCTAAGAGTCCAAGGTAGAAAGAATTGAAATATCCTTTAATAGAACAACAGACAAATGAAATGTGACTAATATACAAAATGGGGTCAGTTATAAAGGGGGCTTAGGCATTGATATGCAGCCACCATGAGTACCCCTTGGAAATATTAGGCTAATTGAAAGAAGTCAAATACAAAGGATCCCTCAGATATGACTATTCAAAGGGAATGTTCAGAACAGGGAAACCTCCAGAGACAGAGAGTAGACTCCTGGTTGGTTACAACAGAAGAGTGTGAAGGAGTAGGGGGGGATGGGTAAATTGTAGTGTTTCCTAGTTAGTTCTTGTGTCTTTACATACATTAAAAACCGCTGAAATATTGAGTGTGGATGGACAAACTGCATGGTATGTGAATATGTCTCAAAAAAGTTGGTCAAGATCTAGAAAAATCCACAGACCAGTCTCTTAAAGCCACCTGCGGCTCTCAGTGAGAATGCTGCAGCCAGGTCAGACTTTCTCAGTGATGGTCAAGCGTGCAGCCCGTTGTACAGGAAAGGAGGAGAAACTGGTAGCCTGAAGATGGCGGCAGTGGTTTCTCTAGTTCTAAAGACAGTCGAAAGTGCAGCACCAGAAGGAGAGAGCGCACTTCATGTCTTTTTTTTTCCCCCTTGTTCTGGTCAACCCTGCTCACTCCGGTCGACTCTGCTCGCTCAGGCCAGCCCTGCTCGCTCCAGCCGCCCCAGTATGGCTAAGCTCGCTCCGGCCAGCCCCGCTCGCTCTGGAAAATTTTTTTTTTTAAGATTTTTTTTATTTTGTGTATGAGTGCAGTGTAGCTATTTTCAGACAGACCAGAAGAGGGCATCAGATCCCACTAGAGATGGTTGTGAGCCACCATGTGGTTGCTGGGAATTGAACTCAGGACCTTTGGAAGAGCAGTCAGTGCTCTTAACCACTAAGCCATCTCTCTCCAGCCCACTTCATGTCTTTTTATATCTGACCACCAGATATAAAGATGGCTGCAAAGAAACCCCGTGTTCCTCGCCTGCACCCACTTCTCCTCTGGGCATCGCCTTCACTTATCTATGACAGTGCTCAATATACCCTTGGCAACTGTTCGACTTCCTTGATCTGTGGCCACAACTACAAAACCCTGGAGACTACCATCACCAGCAGGTGCTTCGGATTTCTGCATGAGAAGTCATCTTTGTGCCTAGTAGTGTCTGAAATAACCTCAAATGAGGCCTTTGGTCCAAGGCCTGGTACCTCTAAGAAGGAAGTGTCAGGGATCTCCTAGCAATGCGGAGAGCAAGTCACAAGGTCGGCACCACACACACACACACACACACACACACACACACACACACACACTTCCTCTGTTTTCCTTTTCTTTCTATGAAGGTGGTACCTCTAGGAGGCCATAGCAGGGATATGGCCAGGAGCCTTCAAATGTCCGAGAAATCCCACCGGTATTAAAACAGGCAGACATGAGACAGCATGGCTGCGTGCATCTATAATACATCAAGCTGTGCAATGAAGATTTGTGTACTGCACTATGTCATAACTCAACCGAAGGCAGGAAAATGGTTTCATGGAAGCACTTTCTAAACTGTTAGGTCTATACAACTGACAGAGATGAATTTTAAGAGGCTATTTTAAAAACAAAGGCTGGAGAGATGACTCAGAGGTTAAGAGTACATGTTGTTCTTCCAGAGAGTTGGAGCTCAAGTCCCAACACCTACATGAGAAGCTCACAGCTGGCTGCAAACCAGCTGCAGGGAATCTGACGCCCTCCTCTGATGTCCTCAGGTACATATGTACATACATATATACATGTACATACACATACATACATACATACATACATACATACATATGATGATGGTGATGATACATACATACATACATATGATGATTTTTTTCTTTGTTTAAGAAAAGCAGTTCTCTAAGGTCAAATACACACTATAGAGAAGAACAAGTCATACACTGCCAACCAGGCCTCAGGTCAGCCAATCATATTCATCACATGAAGAGCTGCTACTGACCTTGCTGCTGCCCTTGTGGTATTGACAGGTGCTTCTATAAACACTAGTCATGCCTATGTGCTGATTCTAAGCCTTCTAGCTCCTAGTGAACACTGGAGAGAAATGAAATTCATTTTATGGAAGTAAGAAATTGAGCCCTTCCCTCCCAAGAAGGCTCATTTGGTTTTTGCCTAAATCATGTTCTAAAGGTGGCTACGACATGGTGGTTCGGGAAATCAGCATTCAACAAAATGGAGAAGCACAGAATTTTCTGGTTTTGAGTCCTTTTATATTGGTTCTTCTGTCCTTTGTCACTGGAGGCTTCCTTGGGGACACAAGTGTTAGGTTGCACTGCATACATTCCTTTCCTATTTGCTCCAGAGTCAAAACTTCTGAGAGGGGTTTGACAGACAATATTTCTTCTTCTTCTTCTTCTTCTTATTATTATTATTATTATTATTATTATTATTATTATTAAACACATGTTTAGGTTTTCTCTTTTTTATTGGATATTTTATTTACTTACATTTCAAATGTTATCCCCTTTCCAGATACCCCCCAAATCCCCTGCCCCACCCCTTTCCCCTGCTTCTATGAGGGTGTTCCCCCACCCACGCACCTACCTTCTCCTCCCCACCCTCACATTCCCCTACACTGGGGCATCGAGCCTTCACGGGACCAAGGGCCTCTCCTCTCACTGATGCCCAGCAAGGCCATCCTCTGCTACATATGCAGCTGGAGTCATGGGTCCCCCCATGTGTACTCCTTGGTTAGTGGTTTAGACCCTGGAGCTCTGGTTGGTCCCTCCATTGCGGACTCTATGATGAGTCCCAGTGGTTGGCTGTGAGCATCTACCTCTGTATTTATCAGGCTCTGGCAGAACCTCTCAGGATACAGCTATATCAGGCTTCTGTCAGCATGTACTTCATGGCATCCACAACAGTGTCTGAGTTTGGTGACTATATATGGGATGGATTCCCAGGTGGGGCAGTCTCTGGATGGCCTTTTCTTCAGTCCCTGCTCCACACTTTGTCTCCGAATTTGTTCCCGTGAGTATCTTGTTACCTCTTCTAAGAAGCACCCACACTTAGGTCTTCCTTCTTGAGCTTCATGTGGTCTATGAATTGAATCTTGGGTACTCTGAGCTTTTGAGCTAATATCCACTTATCAGTGAGTGTATACCATGTGTGTTCTTTTGTGATTGGGTTACCTCACTCAGGGTGATATTTTCTAGTTCTATCCATTTGCCTAAGAATTTCATGAAGTCATTGTTTTTAATAGCTGAGTAGTACACCATTGTGTAAATGTATCACATTTTCTGTCTCCATTCCTTTATTGAAGGACATCTGGGCTCTTGCCAGCTTCTGGCTATTATAAATAAGGCTGCTATGAATATAGTGGAGCATGTGTCCTTATTATATGTTGGAGCATCTTCTGGGTATATGCCCAGGAGTGGTATAGCTGGGTCCTCAGGTAATACTATGTCCAGTTTTCTGAGGTACCACCAGACTGATTTCCAGAGTGGTTGTACCAGTTTGCAATCCCACCAACAATGGAGGAGTATTACTCTTTCTCTACATCCTCACCAGCATCTGCTATCACCTGAGTTTTTGATCTTAGCCATTCTGACTGGTATGAGGTGGAATCTCAGGGTTGTTTTGATTTGCATTTCCCTGATGACTAAGAATGTTGAACATTTCTTTAGGTGCTTCTCGACCATTCAAGTTTCCTCAGTTGAGAACTGCTTAGCTCTGTACCCCATTTTTAGTAGGGTTATTTGATTGTCTGGAGTCTACTGTCTTGAGTTCTTTGTATACATTGGATATTAGCTGTCTATTGGATGTAGGATTGGTAAAGATTTTTTCCCAATCTGTTGCTTGCCGTTTTGTCTTATTGACAGTGGCCTTTGCCTTACAGAAGCTTTGCAATTTTATGAGGTCCCATTTGTCAATTCTTGATCTTAGAGCATAAGCCATTGGTGTTCTGTTCAGGAACTTTTCCTCTGTGCCCACGTATTCGAAGCTCTTTCCTACTTTCTCTTCTATTGGTTTTGACAGACAAAATTATAAGATGGGTTTCCAGTGCCTGTTTACGCAGGTGCACAATCTCCAGGACTGAGATGTGCAATCATTTTGTTGTTGTTGTTTTATTTTGGGGTTAATTTTGTTTGTTTAATAGGAGGAAGTAGGACACAGGCTCTTACTAGGCAGCCCCAGCTGAGTTTGAATTTTCTTTGTACCTCTGGCTGGCTTCAAACTCACAATCCTGTAACTCTTGACTCCTTGAGTGCCACGACTGGAGGCATGTGTACTTTAGGCTCTGGCATATGGCACAGCTGGCTTCCTAAAGGACTAACCTAATCACAGGAGACTTTAGAAGCAGAGTCTAGTCTCTCTGTTTTAATGACAAGAGTAGAAGCACACATACCAGCTAGACTCAGAAGCCTTGCAGCAGGAATGACCAGCCTCTGGAAACTGAGGGCAGTGCTGGAAGGGAAATGGAAATACCATTTTAGAACGGCCTATGTAAAATCCTACTTGCAACCATGAGCTGGGAAGATGACCGCTACTCCAAGACTGCTGGGTACTGAAGCTCCAACCCCGACCTAGGTTTCATCCCAGTGAGACCCTGCACAGAAAATCCAACCACACCATACCTGGATTTCTGCTCTAAAGAAACTCTAAAGACCATCATATGTTCAGGTCCTTTTAAGACTTCTTAGTTGGTGGCAATGTGTCATGGAGCAAGAAGAAGCAAGTGCAGTACCGAAGGCGAGTTTTACACAATGAGATGGACCTACGCTTAAATATGGGCTCCAGCACATCTTCCCTTGTTCCTGGCCTCCGTTTTCTCATCTATGAAACAGAGCCAAGTCACTTCCCAGGATAAATAAGGACCAATGCACAGCAAATACTAGCAGACTTAGAGTGTGCTCAGTAAAGGGTACCATGACTTCACATTTAGTGACAAGACGGAGAACGGAATACATAAAAGTCAAGTGATGTTGCTTGCTTATTTGTTATTATCGTGTGGATGCTGAATGTGTAGTGTGAGGTAGGTATGTGTGCCACAACAGGCATGTGGAAGCCAGAGGACAACTCTATCAAGTAACTTCTCTCCTTCCACAGCTTTGCACGGCAAGCACCTTTATCTACTGAGCCCCCTCACCTGCCCCAAAAATGCTTTCTGAAAATAAGAATTGTGGCAAATCACTTCAAACTCTGTTGCTACAGAGTGCCATTAGTAGAGGTAGTTGCACCAGTGGGGTTCCAAAGGCAGTGTTAGGGTGCCTCATTAACTCAGATGATTCTCAAGGGGTCATGTCTTATCACATGAGTTACAGGGCCAAACAACCCAACTTTACTCATTCTCTCAAACAACCCAATTTTACTCATTCTCTTCTGGCATTATATTGAAGCAGGTGCTGTGTGAGGGCAGGCAGCTCATGTTCTAAGCATGAAGCAAGCTCACACTTGGGAAAGAGGCACTGTAAACATTTCCATTACCCATGCTCAACAGCATCAGAGCCTTGGCCAATTATCGAACGGAATGCCAGAGGCATCTTTCTTTCTGCTCATGTAACACATGGCTTCTCTGCCAGCATTGTAGGTGCTAAATACAGCCCCCTCTGGTGAAACAGAAGATTCACTGGAGACAGGACAATTTGGTCAGAGTATTTTACAAGCACCCCACCCGTGGTGTGAATCGGGTGCAGCTCTGATAGCTTTGTCCTCCTAAGAGGCCACAGGTCCAGTTCAGTTGGAAGGTTTCCAATCGCTAAGTGCTATTAAGGACAGCAGAAGTGTCTGGGCCGCCATTGTGTCTATGAGTAAAGTTGTTCAGATAAAGCGGTGACCAGGGCAACTAGAAAAGACAGCTGGGGCTACCCAGCACAAGGGTAAAGACCCAGGATCCATTCTGTGCACACATGCTGAGATATGGACATTAATCAAAATCTGTGTGGATAGCAGAAACAAGTCTCTGGCTTGCTTTAGTTATACCCAGGTGGTAAGGCTGTGGGACAGTAGCTAACCCTCATTCAACATCAGATCGTTTGATTGCTGTCAAAACTGCCCCCCCCAACCTCTGGGAGTTGTATGTAACACAGGACTGAGGTTTACAACAGGTGGTAATGATTATGAGCTATTGGTGACATTAAAAAAAAAGAAGAAATAATCAAGATTATTATATTATTTTGTTGTAAAATATATATTATTATGTTATCTTGGTCATTTCATTAATAATGTCTATTATTACATAAGATTAGTACTAGTCTTCATAAGATTAACCTAGAATATCAGGCTTCAGGTTTGAGGCTGGAATTATGCTAATTTACTACTGTAACCCTTGGTGACTTGAGCTGCTTGGTGGAGCTGACTGATGGTTAACAGGCCACTAGAAGGAACAGTTCATTCAGACTTATCCGATAGCTAGGTGGGTGTGTTTTTAAAGTATTGGAAAAAAATAATGAGCTCCTATTGCCGACTCTGCTGAGCCCTCAATTTACAGATAAGGAAAGCAGGGCCTGGAGCAGATGGATAATGTTTGCAAGGTGCTCCATGTGTTTCCATTTCTGCACTCAGACCTCCTTAGGGTATTTAATGTGACTCTCCTGCTGCAGACCCTGGCTAAGCCTCAATCAAACGGTTCCAACATGCCTTAACCTGCTGGCCTCGAGCCAGATTATTTATTTAGCGTCTGGAATTCTCCCACATTTCCATTGCTGAAGGCAGAGAGTTTATCATTCAGGGCCCAAGAAGGGATGCCTGTCAGAGATTTCTCAGCAAAAGTCCTTTAAGTCTTTGTTATCAAATGGGTAACAAGGGCCTAATGAGATTTAAAAAAACAAAAAGACTCACAGTTCCTGCTAATAAGTAGCCTGTCAACTATGAGACTTTTAACTCAGTTAAGTGGTCCCTATCTCAATTGGGAGATAGACAGGCACTGTGGGGGACATAAGGATGCTCACAGAGCTACAGACAGGCTGGTTCTATAGGTTAGAAGGCACAGGCTTGTAGGGGAATGCCAAGACAAGCACATGTATATACTGAAGGCCCTTGCTATCTCTGAGGCCCTTATCTCTGAGACCCTTATCTCTCTCTGGGGTCTTGAGAGACAATAGGAAGCTAAGAAAGAGTTCTAGCTCCCAGGGAGGCCAGGGAGATGAGGGTGGCCATGTCCTTGACAAAAGTCTAGACAAAAAAACAAAATCCCACTCTCTGTCCCTTCTCAAACAAGTATGTCTCCAGAATTGTAGTTCCCAACAATCAGAAATCCAGTAAGTTGATACCATAATTTCTTTCCTTTCCTGTGAGTGGAAAATTGACCCATAGGATGAAACCCATTTTAGAGATTCGAAAACTTGGAAGATTGTACCGCCGGCCAAGCTGGACCTTTGAATGCTCTGCACCGACCCATGTGACAACGCTGGCTCATGCATGACCTGCTCCTAATACTATGCTAACTACAGCACAACCTGATAAAGATTTATTAAAAAGCAGGTATCCAATTAACTCAGTTGAAAGGACAGGACATAAACAAAATAGAAGAGTGGCAGCCCATCTTGGATGGACTCAGGTTCAGGACCACTGATTTTTCCCAAGAGGCACAGCACAGAAGTGCATCCCCCCACCACCTCCCCAGGGGTTGTGTGAGGCTCTCAGTTATCTTGGCAGAAGAAGCTAAGCCAGAGTCAGGGGCTGACAAATGACTACACTTAAGCTCTTCCTCCTGCCCCATAATGAACCCTCCTTCCTGTAAGGAGATACAAACATTGAAAAACACTGAACCAAACCAACACCTCTCAGAATCTACAAAAGCGCCCTGGCCCCGTCAGGGAAGCCTGCAAGAGATCAAGTCACGTTCAAAAAGGATGGCAAGCTGTGCCACCACAGGAGTCCACCGTCCTTGTCTCTTAAGATCTAATCAGTTTCTTTGTTTCCCAGGGAATACAACCTGAATAGCCACAGGACTCCTACGTTCAATCAATGGCAGGACAGCTCCCCTAGGGTGGGATATACCACACTCTCCCATCCCCCAAACACAGTGCAAAAAGTTAATAAATGAACAGGAGAAATGAAACCAGCCAGGTAAAGGAGCTATACTATCCAGATGTCTCCTGACAACGCGAAGCTTCAAGTTGATTGTCTACTTCATTTGCTAAAGATCTCCCCAGGGTTCCCTCCCAGTTACTCTCACAATGGCCTCTCAAGGCCCTAGTGGTCCTTCCTGGCTTCCTCCTGCTGTGTGGAGCTATCCCTCCTCATCTTGCCAGGCTGGATCCAGGGACAAACTTAGAGAGACAGGTGAAGCTCTCTCCTTCTCTTTTAGATTTACTCAAATATCATTGCCCAATGAAGCCTATAATGACTATCCTAACTAACTCCAACTCAAAAACTTCCCTTAGATATCGTCCCATGGAAACCCAGTTGCCTTCCTTCATCTGCTTCTTATTGTTTAATAGCACCGTCCACTGTGCAACACATAACTTACTTCTCCATGTTTGTTCTGTGTATTGCCTAGCTCTCCCTGATGGAAGGTAACTGGAATGTAGGTCCCTGGGGAAAGAAATTCCTACATGATTTGATGTGATGAATTAATAGGAATGAAAGTGCTTATCATATAGTACACACTCAAAAAAAAAAAAAAAAAAAAGATTGCTGGGGTTGAGACCAGCATCTGCAAGGCCCTGGGTGTGATCCTAGCCACCTCTCTCCTTCAAAAACAACAACAGAAAAGATCATTTGTCAGCCTTTTAGATAAAATAAAGTGCTTAATAAATAATGAATGACCAGATGGATGAGATGTCACCTCTTTGCTAACAATGACAGTAGCTAGCATTTGGTAAGCACTCCTGAGTCTCCTGGCCCAGCATGATCTTTACTGCATTATAGCCTGTGGTCCTCAAAAACCTAGGTACCACAAGTTGGTGTAAAGTTCTTAGGATCATAAGTGTGGTGGTTTGAATAGTTAGCCCATGGGAAGTGTCATTATTAGGTAGGGTGGCCTTGTTAGAATAGGCGTGGTCTTGGAGGAAGTGTGTCACTATAGGGGTGAGCTTTGAGAGCCTCCTTCTGGCTGCTTGTGGAAGACAGTCTACTGCTGCTGGCTTTGGATCAAGATGGAGAGCCATGTCTGCCTGCACACTGCTGTGCTTCCTGTCATGATGATATTGAACTAAATTCTGAAACTGTAGGCTAGCCCTAGCTAAATGTTTTCCTTTATAAGAGTTGCTTTGGTCATGGTATCTCTTTACAGCAATAAAAACCCTAAGACAATAAGTGTTTTGTGTTTTGGGATATGGAAATATTTATATATATATACATACATTTTGGGCTGGAACCCAAGTCTAAACACAGAACTCAGTTATGTCACATACACAGCCTGAGGTAGTTTTATAAAATATTTTCGGTGTATCTGTATTATTACAGTAATCCATCACAGGAATGTGGAATTTTCTACATGTGGTATCATGTGTGTCAGGTTTAAAATGTTTTGGGTTTTAGAACATTTTGAATTTTATTATCTTGGGTTTGCAGATTAGCTCAACCTGAAATAGTACCCCAAATTTGCATGACAAAAATTGAGTCTTAAATTATGTGCTCTCAAATCACATCACTCCCTGAGCACAAAAGTCAGGATGGAAAGAGGTTCCTGTGGCCTCTTAATGCCAATTCTCTGATCTCCATTACAGCTTCTGTTAGCCAGGTGGGTGTTTTTTGTTTACTGGGAAGGAAGGATCTTAGATATGGAAAAGAAGTGCTCCATAGATAAAGCCAGCCAGAGAAAGCACTCCATTAAAGGAGAATCCCTAGAGATATTTCTACATAGTAGAATAAGCCCTTATGGGAAAGTGGGGAGGACAATAACCAGAAGATGAAAACTGGGTTCAAACCCTGACTTGGACATGAGGACAGTGCCCCTGAAAACAATAGGGAAATAAGGCTCACGTGAGATAACGCTTGTAAAAGACCGTAACAGTGACCTCCTCGCTGACTGGTCCCACGTGACAACCTCTGTGAAGGAACAAGCACGCATTTCCTCAGCACTAATGTGCACCAGGCACCATGCCGAGCTCTATGGTTATAGACAGTAAGATGGTCCACTAGGAAGTCCATCACAGCGTTTCCCAGTCCAGAGGCAAGACGGTCAGCAAAGCAGCATATTCCAGTACCACACTGAGAAATGACAGTGAGTGGGGCTGGAGTGATGGCTCAGTGGTTCTGAGCAGTGACTGCTCTCTCTTCCCAAGGTCCTGAGTTTTCAATTTCCAGCAACCACGTGGTGGCTTACAACCATCTGTGATGGGATCGGATGCCCTCTTCTGGTGTGTGTCTGAAGTCAGCTACAATGTACTCATAGACATAAAATAAGTCTTTAAAAAAGAAAAGAAATAAAAAACAGTGGGGCTGGAGAGCCAGCTGCTTTTTTTGCAAAGGGCCTATGTTCAATTCCCAGGTCCCACCGTGGCAGCTCCCGGTAACTGGTGACTCCAGTCGCAGGGTTCTAACTCCCTCTTCTGGCCTCCCTGGCTATCAGGCATACACATGGTGCACATATATACATCTAGACACCCATGCAGACACATACAAATACATTCAAAACAGTTAAGGGGAAAGTGAAACAGAACTGGGATGGGTGTTCTGAGATCTTTAGAAGGAGAAAATGACATTGCAAATTGCAGCGAGCCTCACAGAATATTTAATGCTAAAGGGTCTAACGTGAACACGGAATGGGAGGAGCGTCAAAACGATTAGGCATATTAGCAATTAGGACTAAATTGCTGAAGAACGGGTCACCTGGTGTTGTCTGCAGTTACAGGCGACTTGCCAAGAAACAAAGCAGCTAAGGAAGCAAGGGCATCTTTCCTCAGACAACTGGAACCTACACCTGAGAGTCCTATTAATCAATCACCTCTCCGGTCACCACTCCCAACTCTAGGAAGAACAGGTCAAACCCTAAAGCCACATTCATTCAAGTTTAGGAAGTTGACAGAGTAGGCGGAAGAAAGAACAAAATTTGTGTGCCCTATCCTGCTTTGAGACGGAGTCTCTGTGTAGACCTGGCAGTAGGTCCTAAAACTCACTATGTAGGCAAGGCTGGCCTCGAACTCAAGAGATCTGCCTGTCTTTGCTTCCTGGGATTAAAGAGATGAACCTCCACACCTGGGGCCCTTCCCCATTTTAATAGGGAAGACCCGGAGCCTGAACCCCATACCCTTATCACTGAACAGATAGACATCGGCTCACCTGCATGTCCAAAGAGTGTCAGGCCACAGACCTTTCTTCATGCCTTAATTTCCCATCACCCTCTCCCCAAGGCAGCTATGGAGCTAATAGCAGTCCCCGTGGCTCACTCTGAACAGAACAGGCGTGTATCTCAGGCTGTGCAATGACAGCTGGGGCTTAATAGCATTTTTCACACGAGGAGACCATATCACCCACACACAAACAGTCATGATCATTTAAGCAGGGGAAAGTGCTCGAGAGAGTTCAGGCTTGCAAGGCTAAAAACCCATTTTCCTCTTTAATTGCATGAGCTTATATTCCAGAGGTCCTATATAAATGTCAGCCCAATCAGGCTGGAAACATGTCTTGGTTGAGAGATTGTTAAATTTAATCTTTCGCCCAAAATGATAGAGTTTAAGGTACTTCCTGTTTTCATTATGATCGAAAGCCTGGAAGTTTCCGAGCCCCCAATTCTATTTTCCAAGGTACCCTAAAGAAATTACTTTTTAGAGTATCTAGTTTGGTTAACATAAGTAGAAATAGTTCAATTATTTAGTGCTTTGCATTAAAAGGAATTCATGTTTCACTAGCGGGTAAACTTAAGAAAATAACATTTCAATTACTAAAAAAACCTAAAGTACACTTTCCTATGGCATCTATTCTATATGTATATATGTATGTACATATCTTGTGTGTGTAGATGTGTTATACATAAAATTATACACATAATTAGATATACGTGTTCACTTTTGTATTTCATTTTCCTTTCAAACAATCCAATATTATTAATATGCCAAAAAAATCACACAGATATCAAAACAGTAATGAGTTCTAGAGTGCTTGCTTGGGTGTAGGAAATTGTCTTCATTTGACCATGGAAGAAAGCAGGTGCTTTGGGAAGCTATGAACCGTTTGATTTTATCTTTGTTTGTGTGTTTGTTTAAATAATTACAGATTACTCAATTATAATTACTAAGGACAAACTGGGATTCTGTAAAAGCAAGTCATGCCCAACTTGGCTATTTCTTTCATTCAGACAACCCTGAAGACAAATATATACATTGGCTTCATTGGGATGTTGGTTGTGCACTTTCTGTTTGACCAGAAAAGATAGTGTGTGCCTGTAACCCACTCCCCACCCCCAAACTTTGACTCCATTACAAAATTTCTCAGCAATTGCTTGAGGCTAGGAAAAACACAAGCCAGGGTTCCACAAAGCCAATACCAACAATCTCTGGCCACCCCTGAATCAGTTCAACTACCTCCCCATTTTTCTGTTTCATTTTTTTTAAACCCCAAGAGCAAAAGCAGCAGAAATGAAAGCTAAAGGGTTCTCATGTAGAGCCACAAAAAAAGAAAACTTACAGTCAAGCTAGCAAGAGTCCTTTCAGCTAGATAGTCACATGGACACGTCTTGAAAAAAGCCATATGGTTATGGTTGTTATTTTTGGCCTTTCTACCCTTAACTCATTTCTTGTATATAGAAGTTATTACCACTGAGTGATAAATCACTTTGAATTTCCAACACTACAAAAGGCATTTCCTGGCAGCCAGTCCAGCTTTCACTTTTTGCTGGAGGACCCGGAGAATTCTTAAGTGAGAGATGCTCGTGCTCTCCAAAAGCGCTGTTTTAGGTACGCTCGGCCAATGCTCAGATAGCCAAGGTTGCGGTGAAGAAAGTCAAGCAGAAGTAGAAATGCACAAGGCAGAGTTGGGACACAGCGACTGCACTTAGGCTCTGGAAGATTCATAAAGAGAACAGATGACAGAGGTCTCCCCTAGATAAGAGAGGTCTCCCCTAAAAACAGGACCCGAACTACTACTGATACTGCAACTTTATTTGACATGTAAATAAAATCGTATTTGGGGGTTGGCGCAATCAGGAAAGAGTCTGGAAGCTGCTTGCATGGTGGTGTCCATGGTTGGGAAGAGGGAGGAAGGAGGGGACAGGGCACTGTCTCATGCCAAGGTCATCATATGCGTATACTGGAAAAGATTGTCTCCCCCATCTCCTGCAAGGACCTCTTACATAAGATAAGACAAGAATGCAAAAGGACATCTCATCCATTAGCTGAGAAGTTGTGTACAAATGACCAAAATAATAGTTTCAAGAGGAAAGTCCTTATTAGGATAAAGAAGGGAGGAAAGTAGAACAGACTGAAGGGTGAAAATGTTTAATTTAGCCTAGGACAGTCCAAGGGGAAAGCCCCCAGACAGCCATGTAGACTCTAGTTAGCCAGTAGCTGTCAGGGTAGGGGAGCAAGAAGAGTTAGGGTTTGGAAAGTACAGGTCATGTGCCCTGGGACTCCACGGTATAGTGGCTTTATCTGTGACCATAAGGCAGTTCCCCTAGTTTCTAAGAAATCTGGAGAATGGAAATAAACACCTCTTCTTCATGAAATTATAGAAAACAATAAAAATCAGTAAGTTTATTTTTTAAATGGTATAAGAACAGTAAATGTGCCCAGTCAAAGTACCAAACGCTGTATCATATTTTGATTTGCACAACACTGGTGTGGCATCTAAATCAGGGTTTCTACTGCTGCAAAGAGACACATGACCACAGAACTCTTATAAAGGAAAAGCGTTTAACTGGGACTGGCTCACAGTTTCAGAGATTTAGTTCATTATCTTAATGGCAGGAAGCATGGCAGTGTGCGGGTAGACATGGTACTAGGGAAGGAGCTAAGAGACTCAAATCCAGATTGGCAGGCAACAGGAAGAGAATGAGATACTGGGCCTGGCTTTAGCAACTGAGATCTCAAACCCAACCCACTAAAGACACATATTTCTTCCAATATGGCCACCCCTAATCCAACAAGGCCAAACATCTTAATAGTGCCATGCCTATGGGCCTATGTGGGCCATTTTTACTCAAACTACTCCACGCGGTCAGCCTCCATTTACAACGGAGGAGACAGATAGTCTTTGATTTGGTCAAGACTGCACAGATCAGGGAAAGGCAATCTGTTTCTACAGTACTCCTTATGGCTGCTTTACTGCCCTAGTTTTCCAGGGCAGACTGACAATGATCGGTTTGTACCCTTGGAGCAAACACAGAGCACGGGAGTCCTGTGCCAGAGCTGTCCAGGTGTCCAGTGACTGAGGGTGCTGAGTAGCCACTTGTCCGAGATGTGATAGAGCCAGTATCTCCATCCCTTTCAGTTCATCCCTCTCAGCCTTGATTTCTAGCACCTGTTTATTTTCAGGGGCATCTCAACTCCTTTTCTCCTTTTTTTTTTCCTTCACCGTATTTGTTTCCCTACAATACGGGCCTGTATAATGGAAAGAACCTGAGCTTTGAAATAGAGTGCCTAGATGTGAATATTTGAGCTCCTATTCATAATAGCTAATCAATACTAGCCAAGACACCACGACTTCCCCTCAATGAGGACTTCCTCTTCTATAAAATAAGGAAGGTGAGATCAAAGGAGGGAGACGGATTAAAGCTCCGCAACAGAAGCACCTGTGGTCACCTTCATATCCTGTCGCTGTGCTGTCCGAGTCTCACTGTCTGCCTGGCATCCTAGCGTGCTTGCAAAGATCTGAGATGCACTAAAAAATAGGTCCCCAAATAGTCATTACTCACAGACGCTAAGCCAGCCACGCAGGTACGAGTGAAAGGAACTCGGATACTCTCCTGGAAACCCCATCCTGCAACGTTTCATCCACACTCTATATCCTGGCTGTGCCAAGTCACACAGTAAGCCTACAGCCTTCTGGCTCGTTCAGCCTTCCAGGAATAACCAGTGAGGAACGGGTTCATGGCACTGCAGTATAGAACATTTCACTTAAATCACACATCAATTGTGCATGAGGGTGACAAGGGCACCTAGCGTTACCTGATCTTTAGATCGGACCTGTCACTCTAACCTCTCGAACAGTTTCTCTTCGCAGCAATTTAAAAATTGTGAGGCTGGATGAAGATGATCAGAAAAACAATCTATCAAGATACAGCTAAATCAGGAAAGTGACTTATTAGACACTAGAAGTAAAACAAGGGACAGAGCACTGCTCAGAGACCAAGCCAAAGACACATGGAAAAGGTACTTCGAACACCTCCCTGGCTGCTGTGATCAGCACCTCCTTTTAAAAAAAATATTTAAGGTCCCTTCTCTATTGCTGCCTAAATGTCCAAAGTCACAGGATCTGTCTCCATTCACTCACCAATCCAGAGACCTAGGGAAGGAAGAAGCGTCCCCTTCCCTCTCTCAGTTTCCCCAGGCGCCCAAAGGGAACAGGACCCACCACACCACAGTATCTTCATAACCCTGGAGTGCACCACCCCCTATCCTAAACAACAGAAGTATAGGATTGCCCAGGTTCACGAAGGTGGTTGAGTTTCAGCCCGAGACCCCATCCAGAACACCTAGCTTTCAACTTCCTAGTAAGAATTTCATTCACGCCGGGGCGTGGTGGCGCATGCCTTTAATCCCAGCACTCGGGAGGCAGAGGCAGGCGGATTTCTGAGTTCCAGGCCAGCCTGGTCTACAAAGTGAGTTCCAGGACAGCCAGGACTACACAGAGAAACCCTGTCTCGGAAAAAAAAAAAGAAAAGAAAAAAGAAAAAAGGAAAAAAAAAAGAATTTCCTTCACAAGCAGTTGTTTGTGTTTTGGATTTTTGTTTGTTTGTTTGGTTTTTCTATACAGGGTTTCTAGAAGTCGCTCTGTAGATCAGGCTGACCTCAAACTCAGAAATCCACCTGCTGCTGACTCCAGAGTGCAGGAAATAAAGGTGTGCACAACCACTGCCCAGTTTTGAGAACAGTTTTAACTGGAACCTTGGTTAGTTAACCTTGTTAACACTGCAGCCTCCTTCCACACTGTCCTAAACATAACAGTGTGTAGTGGGTGGAGAGTGGGGTGTAGTGTGTGTGTGTGTGTGTGTATAGGGGGTATATATGTGTGTGGTGGAGGAGAATATGTGTGTGGTGTGTGTGGGTGTATGTGTGTGGTTTAGGGGGTTACGTATGTGTGGTACATGTGTGGGGGAGTATGTGTGTGGTATGGAGGAGGAGGTGTGTGTAGGGGTATGTGTATGCTGTGTGTGTTTGTGGGTGTGTGTATGTGTGTATGCTGTGTGTGGGACGTGTCTGTAGGGGGTGTATGTGTGTGGGATGTGTGTGGGTATGTGTGTGTATGGTGTGGGGGGTATATGTGGGGAGGGTGTGGTAAGTGGGTGTGTGTGTATGCTGTGTGTGTTTGTGTGTATATATGTGTGTATGGTGTGTGGGATGTGTCTGGAGGGGGTGTATGTGTGTGTGTGTGTGTGTGTGTGTGTGTGTGTGTGTGAGGGTGTTGCCCAGGCTGTCAAGTCATCAATCTTTCAGAAAATGTATTGATTGGTTTGCCCTCTCCCTCACTGACACCCTTCATTTATTTCTTCATAGTTTTTGAACTAACAATTGTCACAGTAGCAAGACAAACTGCATCTGAGCACACTTGAGAATCATTCTCAGCTACATAGTCACCTCATTATTAATAAATCAAGATGAGAATGTGAATGTCACTCATATTCAGATAGGTGTAGTGCTAGGCTTTTAAAAATATGTGTCAGAAAATTCACCTACGGTTTCAACTTATATTGAATATTATACTGTTTTTCCTCTATAATTGGGGATGTAACAAAAGTTCTTTACTTTAGAAAGCACCCTAGGGCAGATTTCATGGTCAAAGAAAAACAAAACCTTAATAGATAGATAGACAGACAGACAGACAGACAGACAGACAGATAGATAGATAGATAGATAGATAGATAGATAGATAAAATCAGAGAAGCCTCAGTATTTCACCCTAAGACTCCTTTCCTTCCTGTCCTTTTTTAAAACAAAACAAACAAACAAAAAAAGATAAATGAGTGAAAACTCCTGATCTTTAGTTGATTCAAATCTGCATTTTTAATATCAAGTGGCTAAGCCAAAGAAAGGATTAAAGATAGTGTCCTGTCAAAGATTCCTTATTACAGCCTTGGATTTACTTTGCAATTATTCCCTCCTGGGCAGAGCCAAGGCCCAGAGAACTTGTTATTAGGCAGTCTGGAGCTTTCTAAAAAATGAAAACTGCACACCTACTATGAGGGGGTGGGTACCACAGGCATAAAGATGGAGCAAGATGCAGAACCTGTGAGAATGACAGACAGCTTGAAATGATGCTGAGCCCCAACCCTTAAAGATGAAAGCAGGGAGCCTCTCTCACTCATCTCTCTCTCACTCTTACACTTAGGAACACAAAGTTCATTAAATTTTGCGCTCTAGCTCAGTCTCAGCATCACCATTTTTCAAAGTCCTATTGTTTTTTCCTCCTATAATAATTAGGAATAAAAACCCTAAATAAGGAAAAAACCTTTTTCTTTCTTTTTTTTCCCCCCTGTGCCTGTGTTCTGAGCAGCATGGTTGAGAGGAGCAGTCACCAGGCATCATGGAGGGGAAGAAGTAGGAAGCAAAGAGAAAATGAAGGTGGAAAGGGTGGGGGGAAATGAGAACAGGGCTATGTGGTAAAAGCGCTTGCAACACAAGCAGCAGGACCTAAGTTCAAATCCTCAGCAGGCAGGTTAAAGCAGAAAAACACCAAGTCCAGCAGACATGCACTGTCTCCATGGAATAAGGTAAAACATGATAGAGGAAAACACCAGACATTGTCCTCTGACTTCCCTGTGAATACACATGTAAGACATAACATGTATGTACATGTCCATGCAGCACTGCGCACTTGCACACATGCAAACACATACACAGTAATCTTGAAAAGGAATTTGAGGGAGGGTAGAGGGTGGGAAGAACTCCAAAAGAAAATAAGTGCCTAGGAACCCAGGGCCTTCTTGTGGGTTGAAAAGGGACCGAGGGAAGCCACTTACTCAGACTGGAAAAATTGCCCTGGGCTTAAACAGCTCACAGAAAATCAGGCATGTCTTGGTGACAAAAAAGATGACCTGACATACTGATGATGGCCACTCTCAGTGTCTCTGACCTGACATACTGAGGATTGTTATGGACATCCCAGTACAGAACTTGGCAGGCCTAAAAACTTACAAGTGCTCATGAGACAAGAGTTTCAAAAGAAACTCATTCTCCTGGGTAGACATTCTCACAACCAGTTTTATCCATGCATTTAGTCTGGCGTATGGATCCATGCACTCATTCAGTGGGAATTTTTATATTAAGCATAGAATGAATCCTAACATATGCTAAAACTTCCAGCATTCCAGCAGTCCTGAGAATTCTTGATTTTCTGTGGGAATTCAGAAAACTATCTAGAGACAGGGAAACAGCATTACCTAGGGAGAAGCCAAAAGCAGCTCAGAGCTGGTCTGCAAAATATTTGCTAAGGGCAATAGTTTTAGGGAACAAATAGATTTCCCGCTAACAAAGGAATCCTCATTATAGCCAGGTAGAAAACAGACTACCTTGCAGATTAAAAGCAAGCTGGTAAACTCCTTCTTTAGAATCTACGGGACCTAGAAAACAGGGGGGTTGTGGTAATACATTATTCATGAGAAGGCCCACTAGTGTGCTAGTGCGGAACCCCCTGATGCTAGTTCTCACAAGGCTCAAAGGAAAGGCACAAATTATGACTAGGGTGTGAAATCTCTGTCAGTGGCTAATCCTAAACAGAGCTGTCTTTACTAATTACTGTAAATATACCTGGTTCCTGTAAGTCCATTTGAAGTCATTCCTTTGTTTTGTGTCAGGTAACTTCAATGTACTTGCCTACTGTGACATCCTACCCCTTTGACTTCTGTATCATATAAGACTGTGTTCACTTTGTGATATTACACTCAAATTCTACACACTCTCTCGTGTGGTCTGTTTGTCACCCACTTTTGCTGAATCCTCGCCCACTTGGATTCAGAAAACTCGACCTACACAGACGAGGGACTTGAGAGGGTCTGTGGCAGAGTATGGCCACTCTCAGTGACTCACTCTGGATGTTAGGTAACGAGCAGGCCAAGTTAGGATCCTCAGGTGCTAACTGCCAATCACTGAACCAAGGGCAGCACCAACCCCTATGCTCTTTGCTTGGTGATCCACTGAACGTAAAGGAAGAGTTATTATGGCCATCCTGCACATGAAAAGACAGGTCAACAGAGAGCCATTTGCCCTTCTGAGGCCACCGGAGAGATACTAAGCTCCCAATCCTCTCAAATCTGGGGCCACCTCCCCCTCACTTTCTGGAGAGAGTTCTCACTCATCCACATCATTATAGTTTGTGTTATGATTTACATTTAACACAGGACTGAGTCTGTGGGCATAGTTACATATGTTCTTTAAAAATTAGTCATTAGGCTGGAGAGATGGCTCAGCGGTTAAGAGCACTGACTGCTCTTCCAGAGGTCCCGAGTTCAATTCCCAGCAACCACATGGTGGCTCACAACCATCTGTAATGGGTTCCAGTGCCGTCTTCTGGTGTGTCTGAAGACAGCTACAGTGTACTCACATACATAAAATAAAAATAAATCTTAAAAAAAATTAGTCATGCGGGTTTGGGGTGAGGGGAGTGGGAAGATTCTCAGTGGTTAAAAGCACTGTCTGCTACAGACGACAGGAATTTAGTCCCAGTACCCACAGGGCAGAAACCAAGAGTTTCAGGGTTTCTGACACTTTTTCACAGACGTACATGCAGGCAAAATACAAATGCACATAAAGTAAAAATAAATTAATCTTTTAAAAGAAATAATGCATGGGGCAGTGTTGGCGCACGCCTTTAATCCCAGCATGTTGGAAGGCAGAGGCAGGCGGATTTCTGAGTTCGAGGCCATCCTGGTCTACAGAGTGAGTTCCAGGACAGGCAGGGCTATACAGAGAAACCCTGTCTCAAAAAACCAAAAAGAAAAAAAGAAAGAAAGGAAGGGGGAGGGAAGGGAAGAGGGAAGAGGGAAGAGGGAAGAGGGAAGAGGGAAGAGGGAAGAGGGAAGAGNGGCACACACAAGACCAGTATCTCGACTCCTAAATGTGTGCTCTTTCCTCTAAGTTCTGTGTGTTTAACATGTCAGAAATACATTCCTTTCTCTCAAGAGTTCAAAATTTCACTCTTCATCTCTTTAAAGGTTCATTCTTTCTATCTTTGGCTTCGCTTCCCAATGCTGCCTGGTTCCACATTCCCTGGCCCTGGGGAGTTAGTGGACTTCTCCAGACTGAAACCGTCCCACCCCACTTTTCCCTGTAGACTTAAAGGCTGTGCTCCAGCTCTCCTAAGGGAGTATTCCCTTCTGGCCCAGAGTATAAGAATAAAGCTGCAAAGAATAAACCATGAGGCACTAGAGAGACGGCTGCTCTTCCAGAAAAACCTGAGTTCAATTCCCAGCAACTACATGGAAACTCACAACCATCTGTAACTTCTGTTCCAGAAGATCTGATACCTTCTGGCCTCCATAGATGCTAAGTATAAACATGGCAAATAAATAAAAGAATTTTTTTTCAAAAGGGATAAATCACCAGTGCCCTGGTTTAGACCTTAAATGACCCTCAAAGGCTCTGGTGCTGGAGGCTTGGCCTAGTCCAGGAGGATAGAAAGGGGCAGGAATTCTAGGACACAGAGGAAGCTGAAGGTAGGTTTCTTAGGGCATCCCCGCCTTAAGGAGCCACTTGGGACCCTGGCCTCTTCCTCTTTTGTTTGCTTCCTGGCCATTATGAGATGAGCGGTTTCCTCAGTGTTCTCCATGATACTCTGTATCACCACAGGGTAAGAGCAGCCAGGCCAAGTGACCATGAATGGAAAGCTCTATCGGGCCACACATTTCACCCTGTAACCTGTTTATTGCAGGCACTTTGTCACAGTCAAGGAAAGCAGACCACCACAACTGCCTTTCAGCCTAGTATTAGGCAGCTAGGCCATTGGGTCAATTCCACTGAAGTCTACTGAATTCTCAACTACCACTTCAACCAAACCAAAGATGGATCTTGCTGGCCCAGTAGGGCAGGGCAGGCAGATATGGACACAACCCTAATGCAAGACTCTGGCAAGTGCCGAGACTAACTGGAAGCATTTCTGGTTAGAGCAAATGAAGGCAGACTCCTGTAGAAGTGGCTATGGCTCCAGTCTAGGCCTTAGCCTAGTCCTTGAACATCAAAACCTTCCCAAGCAAAATGCATGAAATGCATACTATCTGTTTGTCATGCTCTTTCAGTACCATCTGCTCCTTGAGACCACCTCACAGGACAGAGCAGTTATTATAGTATTTTTGCAGGTGGTTAAGTTAAAATCCTTGCCTAACAACTTGCTATAAAAGGTAAAATCAAGTTTGGTCCCCATCTACCAATGGACTTTAGACAGTTTATAACGATCCCTTTCCTCAAAAGTGGTGTCACAAGGGGAGCTCATTGAAAAGAGAGCAACAGAGCTCAGACTCCAAGAAAAATCACAATAAATACTAAATGCCCCCCCACCCATTTCAGCATTAAGACAACTTCATAGTTACCCTTTAGACATCTGCCATTCCGATCAGTAAGGGAGTCACCTCCCCCCTGAGCCTGTAACACAACCATACACCTCCAACAAGAAAAATCCCTTCTTTCCTCTGAGTTACAATCCACTCACTTCACGGATGGCTAGCAAGGTGGCTCTGACTAGAGTCATTCTGTCTTGGTGAGTATGAACCCGTGTGGGTGGTGAGTGTGCAGGTGCGTGCATGTGCAAGGTGAGGGACAACATTTTTCAAGTCAGAGTCTCTCGCTAACCTGAAACTTATCATCACATAAGTTAAACTGGTGAGTCCGCGAGCCCCAAGGATCTAATTGTCTCTGCTTCCCCAGTGCCAAGATTAACCCCAGATCCTCACACTTATGAGCTAGTGCTTTCCAAACCAAAGGATCTCCCCAGCTCCAGTCATCCCATCTTTGTCCTTCCACAGCCTCCTATGTCAAATAATCCATACACACACACACACACACATATGTGTGTGTGTGTGTGTGTATATATATATATATATATATATATATATATATATATATATATATATATATATATAATTTATTATTTTATGCTCATCGGTGTTTTGCCTACATGCATGTCTGTATGAAAGTATCAGAAACCCTAGAACTGGAATTGCAGACAGGTGTGAGCTGCCATGTGAGTGCTGGGAATTGAAATCAAATCCTTCTCTTAACTATTGGGTTATCTCTCCAGCCCCATCAAATAGTCCTAACAGGATTTACATCATTAATAACTGAGAAACGTAACCAAATCAGTTCTCAGATAGTTAAAAGCCTCCCAGTTCATGGTAAAGACTTGCTCTGTTATGATACCTATCTGATTTTCTTGGGTGCAGTGTTTCAAAGTCCAAGAGAATAAATGCTGGCCCTTCTAAACATTAACTTTAACTGTAGAGTCAGTTATCATATTGTCTGTAGCTAGGAAGGGAATCTACATTCTTCCACTACAGACTTCCAACAATTCCCATGCTATACGGTGAGTCTAACATCCAAACAGTAATGTTCATGGCTTTGACAACCATGTTGTGAGGATTTCAAAAGATGGTTCAAACAAAAGCAGGCAGCACTTAGCAAGCACTCAAGGAAGTACAACATAGTATCTGGTCTGCAGCCATCACGAACTTTGGTTACATTGATTGATATTGTTTCCTAAATCCTGGTAGTCTAAGGAAATGCTCAGTGCATCCAGCTCTTAGAAACTGTTACATGGCTGAGTGGGAGGCAGACTGCAGGCTAGCCATTGTTGCCAGGGAGTCCACCATACCTTTGCTTAATAGGAATGCAGGAAATGCATTGGAAGGAACAAAGGAACCAGACAGAGCCTCGGTTTATGTTTTGCACAGGATTTCCTCCCTAGTTTTTTGGGGTTTTTTTTGTTTTTTTTTTTAAAGGGACTACAGAGATAGCTCAGGGATTAAGAGCACTGCTCCTTCCACAGGACCCATGTTTCCTTTCTAGGTCCTTTGGCAGGTAAGTTGCAACCAATTATAACTCCAACTCCAGGGATCCAAAGTCCATGTATGGCCTTCACAGTTATACATACATACATACACACACACACACACACACACACACACAAATAAATCTTTTAAAATAATTAAAAGCCTATTTTTGATAGTTTTTTTTTAGCAAACTTAGTACGTGTGTGTGTGTGTGTGTGTGTGTGTGTGTGTGTGTGTGTGTGTTTGTGTGTGTGTGTGATGCAGCCGGCTCACCAGTGCCCCTGACCAGCCCCTCTCAGAGGGCAGATAAGGTACCTGTAAGGAGAACAAATGACTGGGCTAGCAGCTCAGACCTAGAACAACTAAGTAGGAGAGGACCCACATGAGGCGCAAGCAAGCAAAGAGCTGGACCAATGGCTAGGTACAGCTCTAGTAGTCAGGGCACAGCCTCAGGCAGGAGAGCCTGCAAAAGGAGGGTGGGATAGGGAGAGGGTGTCTAAAAGGAGACACTGCTAAGGCAAGCAGAGGCAGTAGGGACCTGTCACGAAGTATAAAGATTCAGGTTTAGCTCACAGACATGACTCTTGGGTACCTAGTCAGGCTCTTCAGCCAACCCAGAGGACTCCAGGAACCACTGTAGCTAGGACAGCTACAGGAAGAAAATCTTCACTCTTCCACTACAGACTCCCAGCAATGCCCATGCTATACAGAGTCAAACATCCAAGCAGTAATATTCATGGCTTTGACAACATTATTTGACTGTCTTCCTCAGCTGAAGATGGTAACTTAAAACCGGGTGTTGCTATAAGATAAAGGAATCTCTGACCCACCCAACTTGGGACCCATCCCATGGGTGGGCACCAACCCCTGACACTATTACTGATGCTATGTTGTGCTTGCAAGCAGGAGCCTAGCATGGCTGTCCTCTGAGAGATTCTACAACTGCAACTGACTGAGACAGATGCAGATGCTAACAGCCAGGCACTGGACTGAGGTTGGGGACCCCTATGGAAGAGTTAGGGGAAGGATTGAAGGAAGTGAAGGGGATGGCAACCCCATAGGAAGAACAACAGCATCAATTAACCTGGACCCTGGGGAGCTCCCAGAGACTAAGCCACCATCCAAAGAGCATACACAAGCTAGCTAGTCCAAGGCTCCCAGTACACATGTAGCAGAGGGCTGAATGTCCTGTCTGGCCTCTGGGAGAAAATGCACTAACCCTGTAGAGGCTCTCAGAGGCAAAGGGGAGGGAGTGAAGAACTCTGGGACCAGAAAGGGTAATAACATTTGGGATGTAAATAAATAAAATAATTAATTTTTTAAAAAAAAGGGAAAAGGAGAAGCAGCTGGATCTCTTTAACTTAGAAGTCAGCCTGGTATAGATAATTGAGAGTCAAGGCAGACAGAGCTATATAGTGAGACCCTGTCTCAAGTTTTTTTAACCAAAAATGAAATGTTCTTGCAGATGGAAGAGGGGAAGTTCAGGAAAAAAAATTTTTAAGTTGTGATCTCATGAATCACTTTAAATTTTAAGTTGTGATCTCATAAGTCACTTCAGTGCCTGTGACTGAAGCTTTAGGTAAGAGCTACAGACTGAACAAGCACTGGGGATGCCTCATGTACAGCACTCCACTGTCAGCATCCACCCCTCTAAACATCTAATTCATGTCACCCATGGGGTAGACACAGAGTCAGGAGGCCCCAAATCTCACGTAACTTGCAGTCCACCCAAAGGTGGGCACAATTGGAAAAGAGGAAATTAGAACAAAGTAATTGGCCCACAGTTACACCTCAGTCAGTCTATATTTTTACTATTACCACCTAAATAGAGTAGGATTTCAGTGTGAACATCTGCTTCTACTCCTCTGATTGGCAAAAGTAAAAGAAACTAGGCAGGTACTTTGCTATGAAATATAAGAATTAAATCCAAATAAATTTAACTGGTAGAAAACTGACAGAGACAGGGTTCTGGTCCATTCACAAGAGGAGTGAAGAATTTCAAGAAAATGCATGTCTCTTTAGTTATTTCTTTCGCAGTGTTGTGGCTGAACTCAATGAACCTGTGTGCGCCAGGCAAGCAGCCCACGGAGCCCTAGCACACAGAAGATTCATTAGGTCAAACAAAGACTGTCTTCTTCAGGGTTCCAATGTAAGAAAACATGGTTCTTAGGTACTCCATCAGTGGACTTAGAGAAGACATTGCCTCCCTTTCAAGGAAAAAAGATGTTTTCTCCATTTAAACGTATTTGAAGCTTTTCATATGCATGCCTTTGTCATCAGTGGAGCCAGCATTTCAGTAGGGGGTTGGGGGTGGGTGGGAAATTTCCGAAGTGGAAGAGCAGTAGGGCTATAAGCTCTACAACCAGTGCTTCATTTACAAGAGAAAGGGGAACACAGGAACACAGGCTCAGTACTCCCAGCTCTCAGCAACCCCAGCTCTCACAGCCAGCTCTGAGCAGAAATATAAACAAACCTCTAGACGACAACAACCTAGCCAATCTCTTAGCACCTTCAAGAGAGAATCTTAAAACAGGACATCATACTCTGCATAAACAAAGATCATTCTTGAAAAGCTATCACCTGGTATCTAGCTCTGATTTCCCCCTTTCTTCTTTTTGCTCTTTAACATAAATACATTCGGTGCTTTGACAGATTTTAGAACTAAGCCACTGCCCCCCCCCCCCCACAAGGCACCATTCAATTCCAATGTCCTTGGAGTGTTTTATCTGGGGATTAGACAACTATACCAAAACACAGCTGTTCTAGTTTTTTCTCCTTTATTTTTCACATTATATTAAAAAAAAAAAAAAAAAAAACCTCCCACTATCAGCCAGTCCAATTAGTTACTCGGTATCAAAAGGCGGCTTTGGTCTTTCATCTTCAGGAAAAACTGGATCCAAGCGACAGGGTGTCATGGAAACTGTATCTTGGGTCATTTCCTGTTTCAATTGTTTAGCCACAAAAAAAGTTCTGCCCTATCAGATGGAAATTAATGACTACTTGCCTTTGCTGCTGAAGATCATGCAACTAAATGAGAGAGAGAGAGAGAGAGAGAGAGAGAGAGAGAGAGAGAGAGAACTCTTTTTGACTAAATTTTCCCACCAATACTAAGAAATGCAGAGAGAACAGTGCACTCAAAATGGCAAAACACAGACTGATGCAATGAATGAGGTTTTATTCCACTCAATTTCTGTAATCCCGTGATCAGCTTGAAGGCTGTCATTGTGTTTGGGAAATACGGCTACGGGATAAGTGGTTTTAATTGTGGTTCTCGTGATTCATGCTCCTCCACTTACAACAAATTCTCAAGCTCCCCTAATATAATTCTGCTTCCAATTTGGCCATTAACAAGAGAGAAATGGCATTTTCCTTTTCAACCTGAACTACTGTCAACATAAGAAAAAATAAATACAATCGGAAGAGAGGCTGTGCTGTACCGATTTCCCGGCAAGCAAGACACCCCAGGCACATAGGTGCAGATGGGAACACAGAGCTTAAAGCCTAAGGCACATGTGTTTAGAAAACAAAGTCCTGCCTAGAATTCGGTAATAATGATCGAGTGATCTAATGTACACCATCATATGTGAAGGGCAGAAACAGCGCCAAGCAGGACAACGGAGAACTAATCTATTAATGTGGATCACATACCTCCAGTCCACATATGGGCTTGGGGAAAAAAATGTGGAAACAAAATTTCAGGTTATAGGAGGATTTGCTCTAGTTAGGCACCCTGACCTGTACTGAACCCAGGGCCTCTGTGTACTAGGCAAGACTGACCTCCATCCCCTGACAACTGGCACTGTGGTCAATCCTGTTCACAATTTCTGTTTTACATGGTATCCTCTCCTTAAAATCTACAGTAACACCACAAGGGGATGGCTTTATTGTTATTAACAGTAAGGTGGGACTGGTGCTCTCTAGCTGGGAACCTCCTTTTAGTGTTTTCTCACTATCCTTCAAAGACATCTTCCAGGAGAGTGTCCTTAATTTACAAAAAGATGTAGGTAGGCAGTAATCTTTTCTTTATACGCACAAAACATGAGAAACTGAAGCAGTTTATATGAACTAATCAGGCACTATTTTCTTATGAAAAAGTAGTTTAAAACGTGGAATTAACTGCTAAAGGTATCAACCAAGGCACACATGTTCAAAGAGACAGTGGACCCAAACTAACTTAAATCCAAGAGATCAGCCACCACCCAGCCACCTGGCCTCTGGCCATAAGCAGTGAAACTGGGTTTTCCCCCAAGAGAGACAATACAAAAACAAAGATGGAGCAGCTGGGGGGAAAGCTGCAAGCTGAAGAGGTGAAGCTGCAAACGGAAGAGGTGAAGCTGCAAACAGAAGAGGTGAAGCTGCAAACGGAAGAGGAGAAGCTGCAAACNAGATCAGCCACCACCCAGCCACCTGGCCTCTGGCCATAAGCAGTGAAACTGGGTTTTCCCCCAAGAGAGACAATACAAAAACAAAGATGGAGCAGCTGGGGGGAAAGCTGCAAGCTGAAGAGGTGAAGCTGCAAACGGAAGAGGTGAAGCTGCAAACAGAAGAGGTGAAGCTGCAAACGGAAGAGGAGAAGCTGCAAACAGAAGAGGAGAAGCTGCAAACGGAAGAGGAGAAGCTGCAAATGGAAGAGGTGAAGCTGCAAATGGAAGGAGAAGCTGCAGATGGAAGAGGAGAAGCTGCGGACGGAAGAGGTGAAGCTGCAAAGGGAAGAGGAGAAGCTGCAAACGGAAGAGGAGAAGCTGCAAGTGGAAGAGGAGAAGCTGCAAGTGGAAGAGGGGCCAGAAGGATAGTGGAGTGGCATGACAAATTAATATTCTGGCTGCAACTTCCCTACTTTTCATTTCTACCCCCAGAGATTGCATAATTTCATTATAGGAAAAAAAAAGTCCTTATAAAACTCTATTTGCACAGCATTAGGCTATTCGTACAATTACTGCACAAACCTTTATATTCAATTTTAAAAAAAGATTTCTGCATATGATTGCTTGCCTGTGTGTATATTCAGATTATATCATGTGTATATCTGGTACCCAAGGAAGCCAGAAGAGGGTGTTGATTCTCCTGGAACTGGAGTTGCAGATGGTTGTGAGCTGCCGTGTGGGTGCTGGGAATTGGACAGAGGCCCTCTGGGAGAGCAGCCTGTGCTCTTGACTGCTAAACCATCTCTCCAAACACGTTATTATTAGATTTTGTGAAATTTCCCTTGAGGTTTGTTTCTCTTGCAAGTCTAATCGAAGGTACTAATTAGGACACAGATATTTATCAGGTGCTGCAATGCTGAAGGCGAAGACTGAACAGTTTTGACCAATGAGCAGCACCATTACTACTGTGAAAATATATATATATATATACAGATGTGACTACTGGTGCTCTACCACATTCTTCAGCTTGCTCCAGCTGAGCGACTGGAGTCCCGGTGTTATCATCTAACCAAAGCGTACAAGGAAATGGGTCAGTTCCTCAAGTCTGTCTTACCCTCTGAAGGCAAACCCAGAAGTCAGAGGATGAAATGCTAATACTATTTCAACACAAAGAGTCACAGATGGCTATTAACTAAGACACAAGTGTGGAAGCTCTGCTGTGAGTTTTGCATCCCACAGATTTGTAGATGTGAAGGGAAATTAAAAACAAACAAACAAACAAACCTTCCATAATCATGTGTTTAAATGCACAAAATGATGCCTACAGGTGCGGAGGGGAGGCTCGGTGAGTAGATTGCTTACCTACTACAAGGCCACGGGTTCCCAGCACTGTATAAAGCACAAACCAGGTGTGGAGACAAGGCACACCAAGAGCCCAGCACTTGTGAGGTAGAAGTAGGAAGATACAAAGGTGATCAGAGGGATCAGCTACATTCATAGTAAGTCTGAAGCCAGCCTGGGCATGAGACCTTGTGACAAAAACAAAGAGCACCAAGGACAAAATATTTTAAAATTATGATATCGATATCATTATGTGTGCTTCTTTATTAATATATTCATCAATCATATAGCAGAAGCTGGAGAGATGACTCAGCAGTTAAGAGCATTTGCTGTTCTTGCAGAGGACCAGAATTCAGTTCCCAACACCAACATCTGGCTGCTCACTACTGCCTGTAACTTTAGAAGCTTCCAGAACTAGGACTAGGTTAGCAGACAGAGGCAATAAGCCTCCCAGAGGACATCAGGCAAATAAAAGTTACTTTTATACTATATAACAAATACTCCCAAGTTTGTAACCCTCTGCTGATTCATACAAGCATTTTACAAACCCCCAGGCTCTGCATCGTTCTGACCTCAGCGAGTAGAGGGCTCTTTTGGTATGGCCTGCTCTCTTCTGCCACCGACTTCTGTTTTTCGTTTTATGTGCTAACCAGTAGTTTCCAGCAAGATAACAACTAGCCAGCAAAGAGTATCATCTAGGTTGTTAGAAAGTAATTTTATGAAACATTAGGCACCTTCAAGGCAATGGCTATAAAATTGACATGCGGCTCTAGTCATGTCTTTTGACATCACAGCAGTCTGTAAAGGAAACAGCTGGAAAAGACACTCAGTCTAGAGTCTTCTCATAACTTTTCAGAACATGAAGCCTGGGAGGCTGCAGAGATGGCTGGCTCGTTAGGAGCACTTGTCTCTCTTCCAGAAGACCTCAGCTGGGTTCTGAGCACCCACTCCAAGAGGCTCACACCAGCCTAGAACTCCATCTCCAAGGAATCTAAGAATGTTTGGGAAAGCCAGATGGAAGCTCGCAATTTTAAAAGCCATATAGTAATAAGCCACAGTCCTTATGTTAAACACGCACATATTAGAGTTCAATTGGGGCAGATGCTGCTGCTCACAGGTGCCATAGGACGCCAAATAAAAAGCACGGTGAGCATCCCACAGACCCCAAAACCATAGATTATTGCCAGCACCCTTGCTTGTCCACCGGAACTTGATGCTAAAACAGAGACACCACATCTTTCATCCCAGGAGACAGAGAAATCACCTTGGGATGGACTGTAAACATTGCTCCCTGCTGGGAACTTTCATAAGCCTGGAAGGTGCTCTGCACAGGCTGCTTGGGTAAAAGCCAAACATCCTATCCCACTATGAACCTGTCTGTGAGTGGCAGTAATGATGTGCGATGTGCGGAGATGTGCCCACCAGGACCACAGTAGTACAGGTCTCATGTGGGTAACTCAGTAGCTTTTAAAAATGCAATCCAGGTTATTTTCAATGGGACTGAGGTGGGGCAATTTTGCAGTCCTGACCTGAGCTGAATAGCAAGAGAGAGCTATCCCCATGCATTTCAAAGGTTTTGAGGTGGTTCAAACAGGTATAAAACACCAAGTTGCTTTCACCACCATTCGAGTTCTAGGAGGCACCGCCTGGGACACCAGCCAGGTTGGCAAACAAATTATAAAACGCAGAGGTTTTAAGTGCCCTCTTGCCTTTGGCAGCGTGCTCAAAGCTGTTCAAATACGTTCTAGGAAAACTGAAATGCAGCTACCAAGACCCACCCAGCAGACAAAGAGGGTGAGAAATCCACACTTTCTTTTTAAGGGCCTGCCTGAATTAGCTTTTCCAACTTTTATTTGATTTCCATGGAAAGGACAACAACAACAAACATGGGGGTGGGGTGGGGGTTGGCAGAGGAGATGAACAATGAGTGAAATCGAATTGTAAGAGTGTAAAGGGGGGGAAAGAGTGTAAAGGGGTAGCAGAAACAGAAAAAAGGAGAGGGGCTGCAGAACTGATCACTGGTTAATAGCCGTATTGCTCTTGCAGAGTACCCACCTTACCCACCTTCGCCTCTAATACCCACATCAGGTGGCNAAAAAAAAAAAAAAAAAAAAAAAAAAAAAAAAAAAAAAAAAAAAAAAAAAAAAAAAAAAAAAAAAAAAAAAAAAAAAAAAAAAAAAAAAAAAAAAGAGACAAGTAACATTACACATACATGAAGAGAGAGGCTTTGCGAACAACAGTCACCACTTCATGTGCTTCAACAGAGATGGTCAAGTAATAAACTAAGCTTGGGCAGGAAGGTTCTCCCAAGTGTAAGGTGGCACCATTTATAATAAAAAGAACCCGAGACTAAAACACTGTTTGTCCTTTGGGTTTTTCTTTTCCTGTCTTTTCTCTCTTTCTAATAATGATGATGTCACTTTACACGTGCATTCATTTCCAGCTTCTAAATTACTCTGGCTGCCTTTCTTTTTCCCTGAGTTGAGAGGATGTATGTGGTGGTGGTGGTGGTGGTATCAACCATGCCTACTTGGGACAGAGAAATGAGCTTTAAAAAAAAATGTGGCTTCAATGCCTCCATCTGTAAGCCCCTCCTGTTGGTTGAGCCTCTCATACCAGTTCACCCCATAAGCCAGGTCTGTATCCTTTGGAGCCTCGTGCACAAATTAACATGGTTTAATGGAGCTATCAAGCATCACACAGCCCACTAAAGCCTGACTTTCTTAACATTAGCAACCTAGCTGCTCACGCAGAGGTTGACACAGATGTGTGTGTGTGAATCCCACCTCAACCCACTTCGTGGTTTTCTGATCTTGGAGAAAGTGTGTATTCTTTCAGCTGCCCGCATTTAAAATAGAACTCAAAACCCAGACATCAGAGCCTGATATCTGGGACATAGCAAGTGTCCAAAAGTATGAGAACTGTTGCTGCCTGCCAGTAAAATACTAAGGGCCCTATTAAACATAATCGTTGTGGTTTCGTCGGTAGGTAAATAAAAAGCACGTTCTAGTTGGGTAAATTCTAGATTGGAGCTTTGAAATAACATTTTAAGAGAAAGAAAGTTACCTGTTAGCTAACAGAGTTTTGGGGGTACGGCTGGGGAAGTGAGAATTCTTCCCTTCTTTGATAATGATTTGTGAATGTGCCCCTAAAGTAGCCCATCTTTACACGTATTATTTGAATGAGAAGATTTCTTTCAAATGGGGGTGGGGGGTGGGGAATGAAGGAGAGTGATGGTTAGTTAGAAGAGCTGAAAAGAAAAAAAAAATGTCTTGTGTCTTATGCAGCAAAGCCAGAGGGACAGTCCCACATTACAAGCCTCTCTACCTGGTCTAAAAGAAAGCTATCCAAAGCGTGAACTAAGAGGATCAGAACCCACTATTGTTAAGGGCTTAAAGTGATTCCACTTTCACTGCAGCCTAGGGCAGTGGGGTCCTCATTGAAAATGCAAAGTCCCTGGCTGGGGTAAGAAGAAGTAAAAAACGTGAAGATGTTCAGCTCCGGAGAACCAGTATCCCCGGTCTGTAGTTCCAGTGTGACCCTCCTCCCTGACCCCCTACCCTCAACCCGGCAGCTTCCTCCCATTCTTCTGCAGCAAGCTCCTTCCCAGCTCTGCCATTCAGTGTGTGGGAGACTCAGGAAGTGCCCTGGGACTGCTGTGGTGTGGGGAGCTACATAAAGACTCCTTCCACAAAGCATTCTTTCACAGAAGGGTCTTGTCTACTAAATGCTACCCTTAATATGCATCCACTTCTTTAAGGTGATTATGAGAAACACAAACTCAGGCACTCCACTAACGCCTTAAAAGCTATGGCAGAAGGGAGAAAAGGTAGGCAGCTGGGGTGGGGGATGGAAGTGTGGATTTAAAATTAGCAACAGGTTCTTTGGAAATTCTCGCGGGGGTGAGTGGTGAGTGGACAGAATGCTCAGGGAACTGACTGTTGCCAGCTGGGGTCCAGGTTAGGCATCTTTGGTACTGATTTTTTTTTTTTTTTGGTTTTTCAAGACAGGGTTTCTCTGTATAGCCCTGGCTGTCCTGGAACTCACTTTGTACACCAGGCTGGCCTTGAACTCAGAAATCCCCCTGCCTCTGCCTCTGCCTCCTGAGTGCTGGGATTAAAGGTGTGCGCCACCACGCCCAGCTGAATTCATATTCTTGATTCTTATATTCCATGTACATTAGGAGAGAAGCATAATCGTTCATCTTACACTGCCTCACAGGGTAAAACACTGTGATATCCTCACTATGGATAGTCATATTCCAATAAAATGCACGATACATCCTCCCTGGATACATAAGTCTATGAGGTAATAAGCTATATACTTAAATTATTAAGCCACTCATAGGTTGTCACTGGTTAATGAATGATTAAACTCTTCATTATTTCCTCCTAAAGTTATACAGGTGCATGTATACACAGAGTAATGGACCCCCTTAGTTACCACAGATAGGAAATAGAACAAAAAGAACAAGAAGCACATATTTCAAGCTCTCATAAGTTGAGTAAATTGTTTCATAGTTCACAAAGAGATTACTGTGCAATTCACAAAAGGATTTTAGAGCCCTTTTATTTAACAACTCTGCAAAGAAAGCATTATTTATCCCTGTGTTGGTAACGAATCGGGTGGAGAGGCCCAGGGCTTTGCTTCCAAATTCCCTCACCCGTTCACGAGGCACATTCTGAGAACCTACTTTTGTCCTGGGTGCCACTGCAATGTTAAAGGTTTGTGGAAAGTGGACTGTCTCAATTACAAAGGATTTTAGGAAGTTGAGGGTTCCCAAATGGTCACAAATGTTTGGTACCCAAGCTGAATGGGGGTGGAAAGGCAGAGCAGCTGTCTGGAGACTGTCTAGAAGGCAAAGTCATGCTGAAACCAAGAAAACACACAGTACTTCCTTCTCCTTACCGTGCCTCCCATGGCTTCCCAAGCCAAGCCAGGCTAAAGAAAAATGTGCAAGGTGTTTCTGCTGTGGAAAAAAGATGCTTAGGAAGCAAGCAGCAGGGGTCGTCTTTACATCTGCAGTTCCTCTAGAGAGATGGAGATCAACCCCATGGCACTAGTTCTCAATAAGCAGCAGCTCACTGTTGCTTAGCAGCAGGAAGAAGATCTGCAGAGCAGCCTGGGTACCACAATAAGAGGGTGTGAATGTGGTCAAGTTGACTGCAGAACCTACCCCTGCTCATTAATGGACACATACATAGACCAAGGCTGGGAGATGGAAGAGGCACCTGAGGCCAACGATTTGTTCTACAATGGCCAGGCCCGTGGTAGATGAACAGACTATTCTTCTTCATAGTGTGCTTAAGTTATTAAAACTCTTGCTCTTAAGCAACAAAAAGTGTTAGCAGGCTTTCACTAAAAATATAGTCCCAAAGTATTGATAAAACATTTCCTTCACCCTATCCAGACACACAAGTGTATGATACCGAGATGGGAAAAAAATCATTTATTTTTTACCTTTTGTTTCAAACGTCCACTTCCCCTATGCACACAAACTTTTTAACTTACAAAGGAGTTAGCACAACTCTAAATTGAAGTTTTGCAGAGAAAGCAAGTCCAGTACACAGGCTATGATCCCAACATAACAAAAGATATCACAGTGTAAAAAAAAAAGTTATTTACCTTATGTGCATGGGTGGTTTGCCTGCATGTATGTTTGTACATTATATGCATGCCTAGTGCCCTCAGAGGTCAGGAGAGGGTATAGAGTTATAAATGCCTATGAGCCACTAAGTGGGTGCTGGGAACAGAACCCAGGACTCCTAAAAGAGCAGACAGTGATGGCTGAGCCATCTCTCTAGTCCCTTGTTAGTTTTTCCTAATGAAATGGCAGTCCATGATAAGACCATGAAAAAAGTGTTTCACTAAATAGAAGGACTGTGGCATTCATTCACTTGAGAGCATTTAGTCTGAATCTCTGAGAGCACCCTCCACCTAAGCCCCGAGTCTCCAGCCAATTGACCTGTCTCCACTCACTGCTTGCCCTTGGAGTGCTGGGCTTTCAGACATATGCAATTATATGTGGCTTTTCATCATCAGACATGCATGCCAAATGCTTTTACCCACGTTACCCACACCGCCACCTCTCCTGACAAGGGACTTTGATACACATTCTTTCCTGTGGTGTTCCTTTTTACCCTTTGAGGTGGGGTAAATCCCCATTTCACAGATAAAGAAAGTTAAGAAAAAGCCAAGCAAGAGACACTTGGCAAGTCTCAACTGCTTTGTGACAGATCCTAAAGGACAAAGAAGGTTGAATCTCACTGCATGGAACACTGTACCTTCCACCAAGAAGGTTGGCTCCCCTCAGACTTCTGAGGACGTGCACACCTTCTGAAGTGGAAACTTATCAGCTGGAAGAGAAAACAAGTTGAAAGTCAGACTGGCTAGAAAGGGTGCTAACACAGATCGCTAATTTAGCCTTCTCCCCTGGCCTGCGTTTGATGTAAATGGCAAGAGTTCAGAGGTCAGACAGGAGGAAGTATGTGCTTTAATTTCTTCCCCCTAGAGGTGCATGAGTGTTTTCTATTAACAAAAACCCTGTGGCCAACAAATTCTGGGCTTGGATCAAAGGGCCCTCCATGGTTTAAGTCATAACATCACAGGGAGACATTTCAAGAGGAAGCCAGGCCCAGTCAGACCCGTGGGACCAGGGAGAAGGCAGGCTTTATCCTTCAAGTGTTTGAAACATACCTTTATCCCCTCTGAAAGTGCTGTGTGCCAGGAAAGAAATGGCCCCTAATAGTTATTATAGTGAGCAGAGGCTGAGGTAGGTGGTCTGTGTCTAAGGAGGAGGTGACTGGGAAGTGACATTTGGCAGCCAGCATGGCCCATTGAGCCATGTAACAGCTAACTATGTAACAGCTAACTATGCAACAACTAACTATGCAACAACTAACTATGCAATAGCTAACTATGCAACAACTAATTATGCAACAGCTATCTATGTAACAGCTATATATGTAACAGCTATCTATGTAACAGCTAACTAATGTAACAGCTAACTAATGTAACAGCTAACTATGTCACAGCTAACTATGTCACAGCTAACTATGTCACAGCTAACTATGTAACAGCTATCTATGTAACAGCTATCTATGTAACAGCTATCTATGTAACAGCTATGTAACAGCTAACTATGTAACAGCTAACTATGCAACAGCTAACTATGTAACAGCTAACTATGTAACAGCTAACTATGTAACAGCTATGTAACAGCTAACTATGTAACAGCTAACTATGTAACAGCTAACTATGTAACAGCTAACTATGTAACAGCTAACTATGTAACAGCTAACTATGTAAGAGCTAACTATGTAACAGCTATCTATGTAACAGCTAACTAATGTAACAGCTAACTATGTCACAGCTAACAAATGTAAAAGCTAACTAATGTAACAGCTAACTAATGTAACAGCTATGTAACAGCTATCTATGTATCAGCTATGTAACAGCTAACTATGTAACAGCCAGCTAGAACTTGGTGTGAAACAGAAGGCACCAGAAGCTGCCTGGGTTATTACCCTCCCTTCCCCAGCCCCTCAATACCAGGGTGGCCTCCTGCTTGTTTCTTAGCAGCACACCCAGGATACTTCCAGCCCCTTAAGACCAGCAAGCAAGGTGCAGAACATGGCATTTGGGGCCAAGCACTGAATTCCTGAAAATCTAGCACATATGCTTACACAGGAAAATGATGCTTGCACTTCCTGAGACTTCTAGCATTATGTTGGGTGTTCTCCTAAACCATCTCATTTAGCCCTCCACAACTCTTGGCTATGTTCCTTTACCTCTATCCCTTATTTTTAAAATGGAATCTCACTATGTGTAGCCCATGTGATGCATGTGCATGGTCCTAGCATGTTCAACATGCTGGGGCCATCTTCCCTGCAAGTGTCCTTGATGCATGTCCCATGGTCTTGGCATATCCAACATGCTGGAGTTTTCATGTCTGCAAATGACTTTAGTGCATGTTCCGTGGTCCTGGTATGTCTAAGATGGCTGGGGTCTCCATTACAACTTAGACTGTACCTCACAGATCCACACAATGGCCACTCGGGGCCTCCAGCTAGAGACTCTGACCCTGACACATATCTCCTGGCTCTCTGGAACCTTTGTGCAAGTTTCTGTGCCCCGCCCCTCAATTCTTACGTCTTTCATGCCTATAAAGGGGTGCCAAATGGATCACATAAGTTCTGCTGTCAGTTTGAGATATAGTATACCCACTCTGGACCACAGTCGTACTGGCTTCTGTATGCCTTGATGGTTGAATAAGCCCAAGATTTTTGGCAGTTGTTTTCAAGCAGGGAATCCATTTCAGAATCGTTCCTTTCAAATGTACTTGCTTTTATTTATTTATTTTTCTTTTCTTTTCTTTTCTTTCTTTTTTTTTTTTTTTTGGACAGGGTTTCTCTGTATAGCCCTGGCTGTCCTGGAACTCACTTTGTAGACCAGGCTGGCCTCAAACTCAGAAATCCTCCTGCTTCTGCCTCCTGGGGTTAAAGGCGTGCGCCACTACGCCTGGCTGCTTTTATTTAATTACTTAATTATTTAATTATTTATTTAAATGAGCTAGAGTCTTGGCCTTATGGAACCTTTTCTATTTCTAATACACACACACACACACACACACACACAAGAGAATGCAGGTACCCTCAGAGGCCTCTTGATGACAGTAGAGTCACAGGTGGTTATGAGCTGCCCACTGTGAGATCTAGGAACAGAACTCAGGTCCTTTAAGAGAGTAGTATTTGCTCGTAGCTGCTGAGCTATCTCTCCAGTCCCAACACCAACCACATCACAGCTTCTGATTCTCCTGCCTTAGCTTCCAGAGTGCTAGAATTATAGATGTGCCACCATGTCTGGGCTTTCCCAATTTTGAGAATAAGGAACCTAAGGTTCCAAGGGATAGTAAGAGAAATTTGATTAAAATTCAAGTTCCTCTATCCTGGCTTTTGGGAGTTGTTCTGAGAACAAGATCTGCTTTCCTTTCTTCTGAATGTTCTAGAAAGTTGACTTCAGAATGAGCTTTGCAAGCCAGAGTGCTGCAAACTGGGTTCACTTCACCAGGGAAACCCTCTGCATTACTAGAACATGGTTTTTAGCTTGCAGGATTCTGGCCTTCAAAAGCACATCCACAAAGCTACCAAGTTAGCCTTCCTGGAAGGCATTGGTGGGGGCCGAATAGAGAGTCAAGAAAATAGCAGCGCAGTTATAAAATAAATGAGAAACCAAGTTACAGGTTTCTAAGAAACACAGAGGAAGAAGAGAGTGCAGTAATTATTTACAGGCCACTTGAGAGTCATCTAAAGGTGTCAGAATGAAGAAATACAACTTAAAGCAGACTAACAGGAAAGAGTTAATCCCTCAGAATTGGTCCTCCAAGGCACATGACCCATTTGCATCCATGAAGCCAGAGTCTTAAGCTTTGCATACAAATAATTTCCCAGCACTGACCTTTGCTCCCTGCTGTTCCCAGCCTGCTTACCAGCTAACTTCAGAAGAATGTGTGCCCCAGCCCAAGTGGAAAGCAGGTTGTATTTGATCAACCACTTCAGCATTCCCAACTACTGCATGGCTTGAAGCGGACATTAAGTACATGAAGCATTGCTTACGTCATTATTTACCTAAGTTTTTCCTGATGAATTTGATTCACATCAGAGTTTCAGATTTTGCAAGGAAATGTGAATGCTTTGTGGAGAAAAACATTTAGAGAATTCTCATGTGACAATAATAGTACGATCTATATTTTTAAATGTTACAACTGAGTCCATTTAAAAAGATCAAATGCTAATGAAATGGAAGATATGATTAGCCCTCTCTGCAGGTTCCACATCTTTGAGCTTGTCAACCAAATGAGGACAGAAAATACAGGAGAAACTTGCATCTGTATTAAACATGGGCTGATCTTTTTCTCATCCCTATTCCTTAAACAGAACAGTAAAACAACATTGTAGTGTGCATGATTAGTAATCTAGAGATGACTTAAAGTCTTCAGGAGGATTGGGGAGGGGGATCATCTACAAATGCTAAGTTAACCTGAGCAGGCTTGGGTTGTAGGTCCTGGAGCCAACCCCCTACACATAACCCAGGAAGGCTATATCTCAGCTCACTGAAGAAGGCATACTGTTTGGCTGAATTTAACAACATAGTTGGTGAGCTGAGAGGAAGACGGAACAGACCTCCCAAATGTCCACTCAATGCTGTGTATCTTGGGAAATAGCAATGCAACAACTTCACTTCAACAATTTATGACCAAAACGTGAAAACAAAATTAAACAAGAAATTCACCATGGTCCCAATTAGTCTTAACTCACATAGAGGACACATTTGGAGGTAGGGGATAAAACTTAAAGAATAGTTCTCACATGTTATCTCCTTGATAATAATTTACTACATCAGGATGAGATTTTTCATAAAATCAATCTTGAGTGTTTGAAGCAGTTGTAAATATCTCAAAAAATAATTTGTTACATTTGCATTTAGTTTCATTTGAATACATACTGTGGTTTAATTTTGAGAGCTCAATGAATGACTGCAGGCTGTTTGAAACTCACACTTTAAAGTCACAATTCTATTTATAACTCTAATATAATCATGACGTTGACACAGCCAAATACGAAATTAGAGACAGGAATGGAGAGACTGGTCAAAAAGTGGAAACTTGCAAATACCTGCCTCGATGTTTAAAGACGTGATCTCATCTACAAATATTATTATATTGCTACTGTATCTGTGATATTTTTAAAACATAAATGCCTTAGCAATTCCAAAGCACAATCAGTTCACAAAAAATGTTAAACCCATAGTCTAATATATGATGCATTGTTACCAACTGACAATAGCTAAGGGCATCAAACTTCCCAAATACTCATGTTCACTAAACACTATCCATAATCTACGTGTCCCTGAGACTTTTAAACAGGTGCTTGAGAAATAGACCTTCAACTTACACATGAGTTACATCCCAAAAAAACCTATCATTAGTGGAAAACACAATATCAAAAAATCAACATCAAAACATGACACCAAAACCACAATATCAAAAAAGTACTTCATTTTCTGGAAAATCCTTAGAATATTTTTAGCACACAATTAGGCAAAACTGCCAACACAAAGGGACAGAAAAATACTACAATAAAGTTTTCGAGCAACCCAGCACACAGGATGGGTCACCCTTATGACAGGGAGTTGCAGCTCACAGCGGCTGCCCAGGGCTGTTGGAAGCCATCTTTCCATGCACCAAGAGCTCAGAGAGCTGTAAGTTCTATAAGAAACACTGTGGTTTCTACTGAACACACATCACTTGTACTTGAAAAGCTCTAAATCAAAGCATAGTAACTCGAATCTTTAACTCAGAGGCCAGCTCTGATCAATAAAATTGGAGAGGTGCTGTAGGAGACGGAGTCTATGTGGGCCCAGATGACCTAACAGTCACAATGTAGTCCAAGCTGGCCTGAAGCTCACAATCCTCCTGACTCTAGCATCCATAAAAATAGAAAAATAAAACTGGGGGTGGACGGTAGGAAATCCAGGATAACCAAGATGCTAGTCAAAAATGATCAAAACCTTTCCTTATTTTATTGCCCCTAGAAGGTTGACCATGACCACTGGAGTGGATGTTTGGATCCCTGCCTTTGCCCAAATGAATGGATTATGCAGCAGTTGTGAAATGTAGCTGAAATCCACTCAGTTCTAGGAAAGGTCCTGGTTGGTACATTTTTGTTGTTCTAGCCTCTTTGTTTTTTGAGACAGAGTCTCAACTATGTAGCCCTCCCTGGCTGGCCTTGAACTCAGAGATCCCCCTGCCTATGCCTCCTGAGCCCTGGGGGTTAAAGGTGTGGATCACCATGACCAGCAAGACGGTGTGTATGTGTATGTAAATAGTCATCCTGGAGTGGTTGACATCAGTCCTCAGTGAACAGGGAAGAGGGACCCTGTTCAGAAGGGTGTAACCTCTGGAGGCCTGTAATTACTGGATTCATTTTATTACAGCCTGAGCTTACATCAACAACCAGAGGTTGTGGAAGTCAAAATAGAAAGGGGAGATGAACCAGTCAGGGAGATGGTTCTACAGCAAAGTTGGGCCAACAATCTTATGCCTCAAACCTTCATGTTGTCCCATTCCTGCCGGAGAAAAGTCCAGACAAGGACCGACCGCCACAGAGACCCTATGTTGTCTTCCATCAGCTTCCGTTGCCATCCAGGTTCAGTTCTGCTCTTCATTACCTCTCTTTAGCCCTTCAAGTTTAAATGTTGACTTTTCCCTTTAAGAAATAGAGGCCCTTCCCAGGCAGGACCTCTGCTCTTGGCTGGTTCCTAGGGCCTCTTTAGAACTGTGAGGATCCATGCCAGGAGCTGAACCGCAGACATAACAGATTGGCTGACTCCCACAACCTAAGGACCTACAACAGGCCCTGTTAACCTTTAATCCTAAACAATGCTGTCTTGATCTGATAAGGCTGGCAACATCCACAACTCTCTGATGAAGACTGCACGTGTACATTTGTCTTCCTTAATTCTGGATGGCATCATAGTCGTTAAATAATGGAAGTAAGTTTCCTTCCTGTGAGAACAATGTCACTTGTAATAGAACCTGGCATGTACGTGGAAAGTAAAAAGCACATCTAAGTGAACACACATAGGCTCTAAAGAGAAAAGGTAAATAGACAGCTGGATTGGCGAGATGGCTCAGTGAGTAAAGGCACTGCCACAACCTGAGTTCAAGACCTGGGACCTACTTGGTGAGGAGAGAACCGTATAACCTTCACACTCATGCTACAGCACAGGAATGCCCCAACCCTGTCCTAACTAAATGAAAAACATAACATAAATGATAACTGAAAAGTGTATATTGTAGAAATTGTTTAAATTATTTTAATTATAAAAATAAAATAATTAATTAAAATTATATATTTATAAAATAAAATTAGATTTTACATATATTTGTATTTATAATTATAAAAATTAAACTAAATTGAATGCTTGGTTTCTACACAAAAATTCTGTTGTAAACTGTCAAAGCTACAGGAAAAGGTGAAAACTGTCATCATCCTCTGTAAGAAGACAAATAATCCCCTCCCTGGGAGACTGAGGCAGGGGGATTCTCAACTTCCCTCAAGACAAAGCACAAATCTAACTAAAACTCAAAGTGGGTGGGACAGGGGGATGGAAGTTCACCAGAGTCATTGTGCTGGGCTTCTATTACAGAGTAGGTCCTGGAAGCTCTTCATTTTAATAAGAAGAGGAATTGCACAGGGAATGGTATTTTGTTTTTCTTTTTTAATTCTAGCCTAAGAGCAGTGTAGCCACCTTAGTATTGTGTTTCCTGGGATTGTTTACTCTGGAAGAGTAATTGATTTCAAGGGCATACACATCTTCTCCAGTCCTAAATATAGCTCGGCTTTCTCCACCATCAATAAACCAAACACCCAATCCCATTAATGCTCAGGATGTTTATATCCTGGGCATTGGGCTGGACCATTGATAGAACTGAAGGAAGCATTTTCAATCATTTTCTAGCAGGACCCCAAACATTTTCCAGTCAATCTAGAATAATGAAGGAAATGAACGTGCTAAACACAGTGAGAAAAGCTAATTTGGAAGAGGAACTATAAGGAAGATACATAGTCTACCTTTCACACCCCATGGACAATTCTTGCAGTCTAGACTTTTGCTAACCACCCTAAGGTTCCCAGATCAATGAGTGTGGGCTCGCTCTCTCCCGCAGGTGCCTGCTCGCTCCCCAGCAACCCTCCAAGGCTGTAACTGTCTACCAGTCTTATCTAGCTTTAATGTCTGAGATACAGGTGTGCAATTACAAATTCCTCATCTGTTTTCAGTCTATTTAATTTGTTTATTGGTCATTATTGTTGTTATTATTATTAATAACATCATGAAGATATGCATGTAGCCTAGGATGACCTAGAAGTCTCCATCCACCTCTTCCCTCCTCCCGAGTGCTGGGATTTCAGGCCTGGGCTACCACACCCTGCTTTTACAATCATGTGCATTTATACTATCTCCAAAAATTATAATTTGAGACACCCATAACCTGTGTATATGGGTTTCTAATCAATATAGAGTTTAGTCTTCCCTAAGACTGAAGAAAGGCCATCATTTCAGCCTATCACAGGAGGAACAAGGAAACCAACTCTGAATAGCCAACTGATTGGCCCTCTAAACCCTCCTCAGGTTTCCAAGTTTGTTTGTTTGTTTCCCCCCTAAAGGTCTCTAGGAAGGGACTGGAACAATCCACAGAAAGCATATGGCCTCTCCATCCAGCTGCAGCCAGTCTCCCACCCAGAGAAGAGGCTGCTGAAGGCGTCTGACCTACTCCAGCCCCTCCTCTGTCAAGCTGCCCCTCAGCGGGGAAACAGAGGGAAAGAGGGGGATCCAGCAGCACAGGTCAGCATCCTGCAGAGGCACCAAGTGGACCGGCAGGCCAAGGAGCCTGCAAGTTAGTGAGGACTGAGCATCAGCTCCTATAGGCCTTTTGATGCCTCTGATATCCAAGGGTCAGGGATTGAGGGGAAGTGAAATATTTAAAACACACAACTCCACCTCTAACAGACATACAAGTATCCTGAGACACTATAAACACTGCTCATTTATAACAAAGAGATGATATAGCCAGATACTTCTTTCTCAGTGATCCATAGTCAGTAACTGCCAAGGCGTTATGGCTTCTCTGTGATGTTTTTAGCTCAGTATAGTGACATAGAACTATAAAGAGTATTTAAGCTAATTATATCAGGAATGGAGTTGGAGTAGACTCATGAATCAATGAATGTATCTGTGCATCATTACTTCTGGCCATTCTGGAAGGAAGGAAGGAAGGAAGGAAGGAAGGAAGGAAGGAAAGAAGGAAGGAAGAAAGAAGGAAAGAAGGAAGGAAGATGTTGGCTATCATACAGTAGAGTGAGTCTGTGTTGCTTGCTAGCATAGGCCTTATCAACTCGGCCACAGCTAAAGAGATTCCAAATTGCTTTATGACACTCTAGGATTTTCTCCTGCTAATAATTCCTCCTTCCTGCCTATGATTGGCAGGCTTCTTCCACACTGCAGTAATGTGGGACAGCTAATTATCTACCAATCCACCTTGCTATTCCGCACTTGGCCACTTTTATCTGCACAGGACAGCTGCACTCTGTGTGTTTGAAGTAACATGTCAGCCTCTGCTAATGCAACAAGACTTACATCCCTAATGATGTCTCCACACTTTGAAGCAACAACTCAAAGCCTAATTAAAAATTCAGATTCATTCTCACCGGCTTGCTGACTTTTTTTTTTTAACTGTCCTTCCGCAGAGCCTTGAAGTATATTTTAAAATATCCCATGCAAAAATAATATAAATTATATTTTTAAAAATACAAAGGAAGTTAAGAAAAGAGGGAGGGGCTGTAATCAGTCTTAGGCTTTGTGTCTTCTAAAAATGGCTCCGATTGGAGGAGAACCAAGACAGCACTGTAGATGAGATAAGCATGTCAGCCTTGGGCTTCTACTCCGCAGAGACCAGAAAGCATAGCACACCCAGGGAAACAAGGATCAGAAGCTACTTTGCAGTCCACCCACTTGGTACTTGGAGGTTGGAGCTTTCAAACTGTAAGCAGCTCAGCTGACTGTGAAGTTTAAGGAGGAATCTATCTTTGAGCTCAGAAAAAGAAAGCAACGGCAAAAAAATATATAATAAAAATTCCAATAACAAATGCCATTTACATTGTGGCGTCACTGAGTGAAACTACTCCGGAAAAAATATTGCAGTGTCCGCTAAAAGTAAATGCAAGGGCGTCCTATTCCAGAAGAAAGACTTAAGTCTTTTCATTCAATTTAACAGCAGAACTTTGCCTGAAAGGAGAGGTGGCATCCTCTTCTGTGGCTTTTATATAAACAAACACCGAAGGACTAAAGCTGTTCTTCCCCAACCCTTTTCTCTAATGCTTTATCCTTTGTTAGCGTGCTTATATTTTGTTGATTTATTTATGTATTTCTTTTACTATTTTTGCAGCACTGAGGATTGAACTGAGGGCCTCATACATGCCAGGAAATAGCTCTACCACTGAGCCCTATCCTCAGACCCATTTTCTATTTTGAATAAAGAGTAACTTTAGTACTAGAGGTTCATAATGGTAATCTGCAAGTAACCGATTACATTTGCTCCTTTAAAACAGTATCTAATAGCCTGTCACGCTGGCAAAGGCCTTTAATCCCACCACTTAGGAGGCAGAGAGACAGGTGGATCTCAAGTTGGAGGCCAGCCTACAGAGCGAGTGAGTTCCAGGACAGCCAGGGCTACTCAGAGAAACCCTGTCTCAAAAAAATGGAAATCAAAACAAACAAACAAACAAAAATTTTCAAGACAGGGTTCACTTTGTAGACCAGGCTGGCATCGAACTCAGAAATCCACCTGCATCTGCCTCCCAAGTGCTAGAATTTAAGGCATGCGCCACCACCGCCTGGCTCAGCTCAATGACTTTTAAATACTAAGTGATAACTACAAAGTAACTAAACCAGCAGCAAGCTAAACCATCACCTTCGTCATCTCAGCCATAAAGGAGCTGAGCAAACTGTTCTTACAGTATGAATGATTGGTGTTAAAAATTTTCATTTTCTAATATAATGAAATGGAAAAGGGGCCTCCCACAGGATCAGAAAGTTGTGAGAAGGATCAGAAAGTCCTAAGACTGAGATTAGAGACTACAGCTGCAACATATGACTTACACGATTGCCAGTGTGGGCCAGTCCCTCACTGGTCTGTAGCTTCCAGGTAACAAGTCACTTATCAATGAGACCAATATATTTGACCACCTCAGCCATGATCTCCTCAGTGATCAGACACTGTAGGCAACAAGCCAGTATAGAGAGGATAAGACTATTCCATCTGGTTCTGTAGGCTCTCCTTGAACTGGACCCGGGACTGTGGGAAACAGAAATGGAGCAGGACCTGGCAGGTGGGGTTGGCTATCACAGCTTGAATCTTAAACCTCTTAGCTGAGTTTCTTATATCCCAGGGGCTTGCTCCAGTTTCTAGATTCCTCTCCCCAAGGCACACCATCTCCAAGCCAAAGGGGTTCAGGTACATGAAGCAACTGGTTTCCAACCAGCATGGAAGTTGCTGCCAGCTGCGTTCAAAGAGCAGGATATTCCACTTAGGAAGATGAGCATTCAGGGGAATATTGTAGTCATATAGCCCTTCAGGAAGATCTACCCCCAGATAACTCACCTGTAATGGCAGTCGGTTCCTTTCTCATTCAAGCTACTGGGAGTTAGGGATGCTGGCACCTGTCAGAAAGGAAGTCTTGCTAAAAAGATCCTAGGGGGTCCAACAACTTGACCTCTACACCTACTGGGCTAACCTACCACCTATGCGCTTTCTCCTAAGCCATCCTCCCAGTCTTCAACAGGAACCTTCTGGGAAGGCCACTCTTTGATCACCCCAACCTCTATTCATTCCAGACTAGAACCTTTCCCCATGAGACACATAAGCATCCACACACACTCTCTTCAAGCATCCAGAGCACCTGTTATAATTGTGTTACTATGTAAATTAACTGATAGAGATCTCAAGCCTAACAACAGACTGCCTGGCACAAAAGAAACCTTGAATAAATATTTGAAGGCTTTATAATGACAAGCAGCTCATCTCCTCACAGAAAAGTTCTGCTCCTTTCTGCTCCTGTAACTACACAGAAATCCTCTTCCAGCCCAGCGGGGGGGCCTAAGAGCACGTGCTGCTTTTACAGGCTAACTCAAGTTCAGTTCCCAGAACCCATGCCACAACTGCCTGTACACCAACTACAGGGATGCAGTGTCATTTTCTAGATGCCAATGGTACCCACATGCAAATGTGACACACACATAAACATAAATAAATAAAGAGAGAGAGAAGCTGGGCGTGGTGGCTTTAATCCCAGCACTCGGGAGGCAGAGGCAGGCGGATTTCTGAGTGGATTTCTGAGTTCGAGGCCAGCCTGGTCTACAAAGTGAGTTCCAGGACAGGCAGGGCTACACAGAGAAACCCTGTCTCAAAAAACCGAGAGAAAGAAAGAGAAAGAGAGAGAGAGAGAGAGAGAGAGAGATCCCCATAACCTGCAAACAGCACTGCCTTTATAGCCCAGAACCCACTGATAATTCTACCCCAGACACTGCAAAGCAGTGAGTGGCCTCTGGCTCCATCTTGCCTGCAGATGTGTTTGGCTTGGCTCACACTGTTTTATTACTATTATTTTAATCTGAACCACCAATTGCCAACATTTTAAGAAGCAAAGTCTTAGATGTGGGAGTGGGTGGGTAGGGGAGCAGGGCGGGGATGGGGGAGGGTATAGGGAACTTACTGGATAACACTTGAAATACAAATGAAGAAAATATCTAATAAAAATTGGAAAAAAAAAAAAAAAGAGAGAAGCAAAGTCTTTCGACATCTCCTAAAAAACAAAGCGATGAAATGACACTAGCCTGGACAGTGTCCCCACTTTGCCTCTAGACAACCACAATGGGGACAGAGTAGCTCTGCCCTCCTGCAATCCTGGCAATCCCTTCTGGCTACAGTGTCCCACACCTCTCCTACTCACCTACATAGTCAGCCCGCTTCCTTTCTTCTGCCCATCTGACCTTGGGAAACATTCGATGTAGTAACCTAAAAGTGCCATAAATCACAAGTGTGGCAATTCTTTCCATTCTGTCTTGATAAGCCAAGTGGGTCCAAGCATGGGAAGCTAGCTGCTCATGCAAAGGATGCTAGATGCCAGGCTCCGTTCTTCCTGAAAGGCCGCACCTTTCACTACCCAACTTCCTGCTTACTCCTCCATCCCTCAGGCTCCAATTCTATGATGAGGCCTGTGGTCACAGGCTACTCAGAAAACCAAAAATACATGCAGCATCTTTAGTCCTCAAAGGTCCCTGTCGTGTATGTGTGTGTGTGTGTACACATGTGCTCATGTCCCCACCTACAGTTTGTCCTACCCTTAATCACTCTTACCTCTCTACTAGAAGAGATGAGAACAGAAGTGAGCTGATGAGGACTTCACACTACATCAAAGCTCATGTGCCTGCACTAAGAAAACAAAAGAACTCACAGTCTCCTGGGATCGTACAGGGAGACCAGAGGTATTCTATCCCGAAGGCTGGTCTCTGGGCAAAAAATACTAGAAATTCGATACAACAGGGACCCAAAGAAAGAAAACATGGTTATAAAACATTCACAATAATAAATCGAATTCTAGGGGCTGGTGAGATGGCTCAGCGGGTAAGAGCACCCGACCGCTCTTCCGAAGGTGATAAGTTCAAATCCCAGCATCCACATGGTGGCTCACAACCATCCGTAACGAGATCTGGCGCCCTCTTCTGGAGTGTCTGAAGACAGCTACAGTGTATTTACATATAATAAATAAAATAAATCTTTAAAAAAAAATAAATAAATCGAATTCTAATGCAATTTGAATTGTCACAAACAAAACTGCAGCGTCCTGTCACCTGCAGGACAGGAGGAGCAGGTGGAGGCTGTGGAGAAGCCAGCCTGACCGCCCACACTAGTGGTCACCAGCTGTTTACACTGGAGGGGAAAGATGTATGCTCTCTTAAACTATTTTCTTTGGTTTTGTACATTAAAAAAAAAAAGGACAACTTTTCAATAGCAAGCTTAAGAGTAAATAAGTAACTACAAATTGCACATCCAGTACTTTCTTCAGAAACCCCAGAGGGTGGTTTGGCAGCACATGCATGAGGTTTGTACATGATACCCAAGAAACTCCGGAACAGAAACATGGCCGCACTGACAACCCAATATCTGAGGATAGGATGAGATGGGTGCTTGGCTCTGGCGGAGCTGCAGGCTTCTCCATTCTCAGTTTTACAACCTTAAACTGAGCAGACTATACCCACATTTACCGGCCAACGGTTCTGTTTACTGAATGCTCTTCTTCAGAGCCCTGTGCTGGTTAGGTTTTGGCTTTAGTTTTGTTGGAGTTTTTGTTGTTGTTGTCGTCTGGTTTTTGTTTTGTCTTTTTTCCTTTTCTTTTCTTTTCTTTTCTTTAAAATGTATTTCCCGGTACGGACCACATGAAATGAGAAGACACTGAAGTTCAGACGGGTTTTTAATAACACTCAGGAAGTTACACAACTGATAATTGGCTGAGTCCAAATTGCTGTGGCTGTTGCCCCCATGATGTTCTGAGGATTACCAGGTTCCTGCAGTGTCCAAGGCGATCCGTGATGAATTTCACTTTACCCCCTAGCAAAAGTGGAACTTTGGAAGGCTCTCACCTAAACCCACCCACTTAGGCTGAAGGAATCAACTTGGCAAGCGGCAACCAGAAATAGCACCGACATGTTATGAAGTGTGAAACCGTGGCCTTCCCCTTCCCAAGCCCAAGTCCAACCCAAGCAGGGCTGGCAAGGAAACTAAGGAGCACAAGGAATGCAGCCAGCTAAGGCAGGCAGGCATTAGCGAGAAGCAAGTCCAGCCAGCACTGAGACAACAGCAGTCAGCAAAAGTCATTCAATATGTTTTTCCTTCGGCTCATTCTTAAGTTCAAGTTCAACTCAGAGTCACCTATAATGGTTCAGCTTTCTTCTTCTCCAAATATTTAACTCTAGAAGGAAGAAATATCAATTTCCCCAACTTTATATACAAACATACAAACGAATCCACATTATTTGCATGTTTTCTTCCTCAAAAAATAGTCTGTAGTACATAAATATATATTTAAGTCATTCAAAACCAGGTTATGCCCAGGACGGTATGGTATATGGATTAGAGAAAACTATATATAAGCCTCACCTAAATACAATTGAATCAGCTTGTAGTTTCAGGTACAGCAATATTTATTATTTATGCCCAGTCACCATAGATGTGTGAGGGTGGCCAGAGCTGAGATACCATACAGGGTCTATACGGAGGAGTGGAGCCAGAGCCAGTGGTGAAGGCTCAAGATGCACTAGCCTCCTCATCCAATGCCAGCAGAGAGAGGAGAAATGTCTGCGGACTGCTGATCTGCCCACGGTGGAAGCTGCAGATTCCACTCTCAGGGCCCGCCTGTGTATATGGACATTCCATTGAAAAGGCCAAAGGAGCCTACTTCCTTGATCACCACAGGAACAGAGCAGGCTGTTCTGTGGTCCTGTGATACCCTCTTCACCTCTCTGCTACGCACTCACCACTACTTTCCAGGGCCTCGAGAGGCCTTGCCAAACCTTCCATCCGAATCACTGCTTCCTTTTGTGTCTGTTTCCATCACCAGCTGAGAGACTAGGAAAGGAGTAGGAGCGGAGACCCGGCCTTGGTCACCTTGTATGGCCAACAAAGTCTCACCTAAGACCTCTCAGAGAAAAAGCCCTCTACTTCACATTTGTTAGAGACGTTCACAAATGAGCAAGGGTTTGTGTGGCTTGAGCACTGCTGTCTTGCTGCATAGGATGGCTTCCCTGTCTCACAGATCACTGTTTACATCGTTGCTGTTTTCAATGGACAGACACCTCTGCCTAGAGGGGCCCTTCTAACCGAAGTTGCCCTGCCCTGACTGCTGCTCTTTAATTGAAATGAAGCTCCAGTTGTGCACCTCTGATATTTTTTTCTGAAAGGAGCCCCGCCTCCTCTTCCCAGGGTCCATACATACAGCAGCTGTGTGACCAACCTGCTGGTGTGTCTGCCAAGTTCACAGCGAGTGTGCTCAGCACAGTTCAGCTAAACACCAAGGAAGACTCACTGGCCTTGAGCCAGACCCTCGCTGATAGGAAGCCTCAATCGGCACATAATGTTAAGTGGGCTTAGAAAATGCCTGGTGAAATAGCTCCCAGGGTAGACATGCCTTCTAACAAGCAAGCACTGGGGATTAAGCATTTTACCTGGATAATCTTCCCTCTTTCTTTAAGACCGGTGGTTCTCAACCTTCCTAATTCTGCAACCCATTAATACAGTTCCTCATGTTATAGTGACCCCCACCTCACCATAAAATTATTTTCATTGCTACTTCACAACTGTAATTTTGCTACTGTTATGAATTGCAATGTAAATATGTAAATATCTGTTTTTCAATAGTCTTAGGTGCCCCTGTGACTGGGTCATTCAATTCTCAAAGGGGCTACAACCCACAGGTTGAGAACCTCTCTTTAAGGTAAACCCTCCTCAGAAGAGACTATGCAGGAAAATCTTCTTGCAGTTCTCTAAATACCTAGTACACAGCTCAGGACACTATCAATGGTAATTGAAAATATTAAAAAATACTGCATCCATAAACAGTTGTCAGCCACAGCTTTATTCATATTGATAGGTTTGCCATCCAAGCCACAGAGCAGAGCCTAGGCTGACTCAGTACCAATGAAACTACCCAACTGGCAAGTGGCTCCTCTGGAATCCAGGTCTCTGGACACCCAACCCAGGACCCTTTCCACTGTGGGACACCGTTCAACCAGAGCTTGTTGCATGAATGAATAGGCAGAACCAAGTCTCCCCCCAACATCCTGTCTGCTCCTCAGACCCTAGCGTTGATGGCTTCAGTTCACCAGACTCCCGAGGAGACAATGATTAGGTTTCTGACTTTTCCCCATGATCTATGATGTCTACTGCCAGGGAGGCAGCATTCAGTGGCAGCTTTCCCAGGAAAACTGATCAGCATAAACCACATCAGTTAAAATTTGGGACCATTATTTAAAAAGAACAACAACAACAAAACAAAACAAAACAAAACAAAACAAAACAAAACAAAAAAACATAAAAACAAAGATAGGGGTAGGTAAGCCCAGTTGGAAAACTTTTCCAGGAAAATTTTAAGACAGACTGCTTTTCAAACCATCTTCTCTACGAGCAAGCACAAGAACTATGGTCGTGGAAACCATAGAGCTGAAAAGCTCTTTTGCCTGTGAGCTATCCCGGTACAGCCCCCGGTGAACATGGTGTGCAGCAATGGGAGCTTCGGCAGAACAACAGGCCTCACTGGGAAGCTGCTTTGCAATTTCTCAAAGTCAAGAGCTGCTTTTGGGAAATTTCAGCAACAAAACAACCTAAAGGTCTGGAAACTTGCCTTGAAAATTAACAGGTCTACAGATCTCATAAAACGCCGAGGTTAAATAAAAGGAGTCAACACCTTTGGGGGGAGGGGAGGACATGCAGACACTTTCTTCCTGCAGAGGGAAAAAAAGAAAAACCTTAACTCAACTTAAGGGCATTTGTCACTGAACCGCCGACTGAGTCTCTAACTGCAGAATCCACATTCCAGAACAGAGGGCACATCGCCTTCATTTTAGGCAACTGGCCCACATTTATTTCAGATCCACTGAACAAACCCCAAAGCTGGCAAGCTCTACGTTAAAGGCCAGACGTCTAACTAGCACTGGATTTATTCTGCACAAGTACTTCTCCCAAAGCTGACAGTCTGGTTACTTTAAAGGGGGATTCTTATCACAATTTCCCAGAGAGGAGCAAGTCAGATCAATGTATAGTTCAAGAAGGGGAATTTAAATACAGTAAGCACCTCTCCTTTGAAAAACAGAGAAGCCACTTTACATTTTTGCCAGACAAAACCCTGTCCACAGGAGGTCCGTTTTCACACAGGGGTTGCAAAGGTGTTAGAGAGGGGCCACTTGGGAAAGAGATAAAGGGCCATTTGGGCACACACACACACACACACACACACACACACCACCGACTCCAGCTTTTTTTTTCTTTTTCTTTTCCTAAAGTGTTTAAAGTGTCTCCCCACCTGAATGACAATGTGTCAGGATCACCTTTTGTCAAGGACCAGGGTGAGAAACCATAAAATTGCTGCCAGAATCTTAGAAATAGCAAGCCTTTAAGATTACAGGAGGGGGAGGGGGCACCATCCCTCGTCCTGTCCTAAGAATTGGGTGAAGGTGGCAAAGGGGACCTAATCCTGAAAGCAAAAATTCAGGTGGCACCACGTGAAATCCCTTTTGAAAAAAAAATCCTCTGTGGGAAAACACGGTTCTGTTTGTTTCTAAATTAATGCATTCACCAAGGCAAAGCAAATCTAGACGGTTTTCACTGCCTCCTCCCAAAGCCCTTCCATCCCTAGGAGGTCAGGGCGCCAGCAACCAGAAAATGCACATGGAAGAAATTAAAACTGAACCTAAATCTAGACGAGAGCATAGGAAGCAATGGGAAGATGCATTTTAAAAGAGTAGCTGTTATCATGGAAATAAAGAAAATTCCCCTCCGCAGCAGGTCGGGACCAGACTTCAGCAAATAAATGTAAATTTACCCTCCCAGCAAAGCAATCTCTCTTTAATCTCTCTTTTCCCTCAGAAAAGCTAGCGCGGAGGTGAAACTTGTTTTAAGGAAACTGTATGCAGCCTCTTAGGGGGCTGGGTGGAAGTAGGTTCTCTCTCTCTCTCTCTCTCTCTCTCTCTCTCTCTCTCTCTCTCTCTCTCTAAGAAAGCGGTCAGAAACCTGAATCCCAAAGAGAAGCAAAACATCTCGCTCGTAGGAGGTGGAATGGTCACTCGAGGTTCGAAATCAGAAACCTATTTTGACACCACATTCCTGAAAACTTCGGCCTTTCGAAGACCAATCCCGCCACCATTATTGCAGGAATGCAGTTAGTTGTGTGGAGCACAAGGCTGTTTTGCTGGCGTGGTACTCGGAGTGTCATCTCATCAGCTCCTAATTGAGTGGGCCTTCTTCGCCAAGAAGATGAGAATAACGGCGCGATAGGATCTCCAAGTGGTTGCTGTCTAGCAATTTTTACAACTGTGGGTTATTAGTAGCATCGTCAGAAATCCTTATCAGCCAAAGGCAATTAATCTACAACCCTAGGGAAGGCCAAAAGACGCAGAGGGAAAAAAATGGAAACCCTATTCACCTTGCCCTTCCCAGAGAAGGCACACACAAACCAGAAATTACACAGCGGACAACAGGCGACCAAGGGCCGCAGGAGCGGAAAGAAAAAAAAAAAGAGTCCCCAGAAGGACTGGAGCAGGGGATCCGCCAGACCAGCCCTCCCCTCCCCCAAAGCGGCAGGGCAGGGAGAGCGAGCCCCGGCTGCTGGGCCGCCCAGACCCCAACAGTCCCGCGGCCCGGGCGGACACTCTACCTTCGCTCCCTCGCCCACTCGTGCGCCAGGTCTCCAGGACACTGGGAGGTTTCAAGAGGTTGGAGTGGGGGAGCCTTGGAGAATGCCCCGAGCCGGGCGGGACCGCTGCCTAGGGATGGGGACACAAAGAGGGAAAGGGAGTTTGCAGGAGTGACGAGTGAAAACCAATCTGCGAAGGAAGAGAGTGCAAACTGGGGAAGGAGGCGCGGATAGAGTAGAGAATCCCCAGCCAACAAGAAAGGAGCCGGGGCCGAGAAGAGGGGGAAAGTGGGTGCGGGGCAGAGGCTCTGCAGAAGAGGGCAGCGGCAGATGATACACGGGATAGAGAGCACTGGATATAGAGAAGTCTGCAGGAGCCGAGAGGTCCCGCAGCCGGCTTGGACGCTCCGTGCAGCGCCCCAGGGCTCTGCGCAGCGGGAGAGCGCTGCAAGTGAGGCGGCGAGAAGGGGGTCGCTTACCTGCATGGTGACCACCCCCAGCTCCTCGGCAGCCAACCTCCGCATCTGGCTCGCCAGCACTTGCGCCTCGTCCAGGATGGAGAAGTCGGCGTCGGCCACGGCGCCCAAGATCCAGCATGCCACAAGGCAGAGCAGCCAGAGGGGCGGCCGCGGGGCCCCAGGCCAGCTAGGGCAGCGGGGACAGCGGCGGACCAGAGCGGCCGGCCTTACGGTCTCCTCTTCCTCCGGCTCGCGGGCCATGCCGCCTCCGGCCACTCCCGCCGACGGGATTCGGGCGCTGGCCGCGGGAGGCGCAGCCCGCCAAACTTTCCTCGTCTCCTGCGCTCTCGGCTCCACGGCGCGGCGGCTGTAGCTGGCAAACTTAGGGGGCGCCCAGCTGCAGCGCGGGCGCGCGGGCGGCCACCATCTCCCGGCGGCAGCGGCTCCGAGACCGCGGCGCCCGCAGGCCGGGCGGGCGGCTGAGAGCACCGGCGGAGCGGCGCCGCCTTCGCTTCCCCGAGTCCCGGCGCAGCCAGGAGACGGCGGCGGCGCCACCAGTGCAGGCGCGGGGTGGCGACCGGAGCGGTCTCCCGGCGAGGAGGGAGAAGGAGGTTTAAAAGACCGAAGTGAGAGAAGAGAAAGGAAAGAAAGCGGCGGGGAAAAGGGAGGTGTCTGGTGCCACCACGCTGCGCTCCGGCTCCGTACACTTCCCGGCTCCGCCGCCGCTGCAGCGGTGATTTATGGAAAGAGGAGGGAGGCGGGGAAAGTCCCGCGCTCGCCCCTCCTCTCTCTCGCTTGCACGGGGCGACGCCCTGGGACGCTGGGGGCCCGAGACACTGGGGGACCTCGCTTGCCCAGGACCCTTCTGGCCTGAGAAGGGGACCATAGAGACCTTCCCATAGCCGGCCACGCGACCGCCCCCCTCCTTCCTGACTCGGCCCGTGCAGGGGATCTCGGGTCCCAAGTGTTACAGGTTCCACCCACCCACCACCCAAAGTCCCTTTTAAGTTCGAGAACTCGGGCTTTCTGCCTGACACAGACCTAGGAAGGGAGCAACTGCCTTTAGAGCCTCAACTCCCTTTCCTCGTTTTTTATTAGTAACAATAGCTCGCCCTCGTGGGCGCAGCGGACTTGGTTTGTAACCAGCTATCATGTGGCCAGCACAATACTCTGAGGTCTACATTCAGTGTGTGTGACTCATTATCCTTTAATCCCAGGACGAGGCTAAGAGGTTGTATCTTGATCCTGAATTTTCAGGTAACAAACTCCCGAGCCTTAGGGAGTTGCAACAAATAGCTGAAGGTCACCCAGGGATAAGCGATTGACCCAGAGTTTAAGCACAAGTATTACTTTCAGGCCTGTGCTCTTGACCTTCCACTGGGTGTTTTTTTTCTCTCTCTCTCTTTCTCTCTCTCTCTCTCTCTCTCTCTCTCTCTCCCTCTCTCCCTCTCTCTCCCTCCTGCCTTCTCTCTTTGTGTTTGTGTGTGTAAATCCATCTGACTCCATTACAAGCAAAAATTAAAAATTAAAAATAAAAACGAAAACAAAGCTGAAGTTGAGCTCATAGCATCCTCCTGCTCTCCTATGCATGGCAGGTATGACTCCTGAATGCTGGATCAGGCTCTCCGGGAGCCACCATATAGAAACAAGTGTGTGTGCTGCAGGGTAAGTGTCCCTGTATAAAGCATTCATTCGCTTTCCTATAGACTATGAATGTGCTGCTTCTAGGGTCCTAGAAACTACAGCAACAAATCTGAGGGAAGGGGGGGGGGGTAAATGAGAATGCCCCCCCATGCTCTTATGTTTGAGTACTTGGTCCCCAATTTGGGGCTGTTTGGGAACAGTTAGAAGGTGTGGTCTTTCTGGAGGACTGTGCCACTAGGGATGGGCTTTGAGGTTTTAAAAAACATTCTCAATTAGCTCTCTCTGCCCCAGGACTGTGTCTGGACACATGAAGTCTCAGCTACTGCTCCAGTAACATGCCTGCCTTTTATCATGCTCCCGCCCCCTTCCATCCCCACTATGATAGCCATGGACTCTAACTCCCTGAAACCATGAACCCCAAATAAAACATTTTATTTTATAAGTCATCTTGGTCATGATGTCTTATAACGGCAATAGAAAAGTTACAAATACAACAGGTTATAGGATTTGCCTAGGTTAACTACCAGAGGCAGAGCAGAAAAACAAACCTATTTACTGTTTACTTGATAGTAACACCTTCCAGTTTCTCTCTGATTTTTAAGGACTCAGTAATAGCCGGGCAGTGGTGGTGCACTCCTTTGATCCCAGCACTTGGGAGGCAGAGACAGGCAGATTTTGAGGAAAACCTGGTCTACAGAGCGATTTTCAGGACAGCCAGGGCTACACAGAAAAACCATGTCTCGAAAAACTAAAAGAGGGAGGGAGGGAGAGAGAGAAAGAGAGAGAGAGAGAGAGGGGAGAGAGGGAGAGAGAGAGATCTCAGTAATAAGAACGGAGCTTCTGGGCTGAAGAAAGAACTCAGTTAATGAGATGCCTACTAGATGCAAGCATGAGGACATGAATTTCGATCCCCAGCACCTAAGTAAATACTAGGCATGGTGGGTTTCTCTGTAACAAGGTGTAGATGAAGGGACAGCAGAGATGTGTGGACCCAGCTTAGCCAACCAGAGCTCTGAGCTCAGTGAGAAACCCTGTCACAAAAAAACCTTAAGTGGAGAGTGACTGAGGACAACCCCCAAGGCCGACTTCTGTCCTCTGCCCTCTTCTACCACCTCCATGAAGCAAGCACAGGATACACACCCGTGCAGCTTCTCTCAGAAGCATCCCTAGGGCCTGTCTTACCTCACTGGGATCACTTCCCTAATTCTAACTTTGCCCTTTTCTATGGTTTCTGTCCTTTCAGCATGTTTCCATTAGGCAGCACCCATGACAGCCCTATCTTGGCAGGGCCATCACCTACTACTATCTGTGCTATTTGTGATGTTTGTTTTACTAGGGTGGGCTTCTTGAATGCAGAATCCTGTCACCTCTACACCATTTGCATAGGCACATAGTATATCCTGGAAAATGCGGTAAAGAGCCTATGTGTTTGGAGCTGTTGTTACATCATGGGATATGCATGCTACTCTCATTTCCACAGGTCTGAAGTACCAGCATGAATTACAAGGACACTCCTGAGTTGGTGACTCATGTATCCCGGAGTTCTGGCACTTAGCTCAGTAAACCCTGTCTCGAAAAAACAAAAACAAAATCAAAAACAAAAAGATCAGTAAGTTCTTAATATGAAAGAAAAAAACATATGACTATTCTTACCTAACCAATGGGAGAAAGCCGATAGTTATTTGCTTAAGGTTAAAAAAAAAAAAAAAAAAAAAGGCTGGGGTTGGAGAGATGGATGGTCCAGCAGTTAAGAGCACTGACTGCTCTTCCTGAGGGCCAGAGTTCAGTTCCCAGCAACCATATGCTGGCTCACAACTATCTGTCATGGCATCTGATGCCCTCTTCTGCTGTGTCTGAAGAAGACAGCTATAGTGCACTCATATACATAAAATCAACAAACAAATAAAAATAATTTTTAAAAAAAGGTTTAGATGGTAGTGTCAGTGTGCACCCTGAGTCTAGTGCAGTGGTAAACTGCACTAAAGCAAATTGAGGAGGAGGAGGAAAGGATTTATTTGGCTTTTATATTCCGAGTCACACTCCACTGCAGCAAGCCAAGGCAGGAACGTAAAGGCAGGACCTGAAGCAGAAGCCATAAAGGGGTGCTGCTTACTTGCTTGCTCCCCATGGCTTGCTCAGCTGGCTTTTTTATAGACCCTAGAACCACTTGCTCGGGGTGATCCAGCTCCTTCTACAGGAATCATTAATCAAAGAAATGCCCCAATAGACTTGTCTGCAAGCCAATCCGATGAAGGCATTTTTCCTTTAAGATTGTTTTCTCCCACCAGGCAGTGGTGGTCCATGAGTTGGAGGCCAGCCTGGTGGTCTACAGAGAGCTCTAGGAAAGCCAGGGCTACACATTGAAACCTTGTCTCAAAACCCTCAACTCCAAAGAAGATTTTTTTCCCCCAATTAAGATTTCCTCTTCTCAGGCATGTCTAGGTTTGTGACAAGTTGACAAAACAAACCAGCACACGTATATATTGATCAAAGTGTGTCACTTGGTAAGCAAGTGATCCTTAATGTTTTCCATCTCTATCAGCAAAGTTATCTGTGCACGGACCCCCAAGTCACCATTAAAGAGGCTTTCTGGTAAGGCAACTAATTAGAACAAGACAGGCAGGCAGGCTACATCAAGCTAGTAAAGAACATATGTAGCAAAATGTTTGCTACAACAAATCTTTATTCACAAATATTAAGGTATACTGGGAGGGGAACCATATGCCTACAAAGCTACCACTCTAGGGGCCAAGGTCAGAGGACTACTGTGCATAGCAGTGAACTGTATAGCAAGACCTTGCATCAAAACTACAACAACAGCAATAATTACGAGGTCGATGGCAACCATAATTCCACATATTTCTCTCTCTCTCTCTCTCTACATATATATATATATATATATATATATATATATATATATATATATATATGCATATATATAAATATTTGTATATATATGCATATATGGTCATGATCATAATATATGTGTGTATATATGCTTTTATATACACAGATATATGTGACACTATAGCTTACAAATATATACCTCTGTACATTTGTATATGTTTATATTTAATCATATAAATATGCATGCATTATTTATGTGTGTGTGTGTGTGTGTGTGTGTGTGTGTGTGTGTGTGTGTGTGAATGCCCAGTGGTATACCAAAAGCGCGAACATAGATTTGGTTCCCATGAGTCCTCTCCGCAAAGCAGAATTTCTCCTAGCCTCTGTTTCTATATCCATACAATGTGAACTGTACTGCCCAGGGTCTGTATGGTCAGGTACATATATGGTCATCAGCATAGCCTGTAGGAGCTATGAGAGAGGAAATACAGTAAGCTCAGAAAGCAAGCCAGGGAGAAGCAGGAGGGGAGTGCATACAACCTGTGCCCTGACAGGCCAAATCCAAACTAATGTGACTTCCGGATGTTCTCATTTTAAATTCAGTGGATGTATTCTTCCCTTGTGTACCCATGTAACACTAAGGATCGAGTTGAACCTTTCCGTCTACACAAAGAAGATGCGATTAGCTGTGTAGTTATTTGAAATGATGAAGAAAGATAACAGAAATGGGAAGAGGGCCGTACCTGTTTGGAGAGGAATATAGATGAACTTCGTCCATGTATATTCACTGTGGACTTCGTTTGGTGGCCTTCTTTCCTCTCCAGGGTATCCCAGCAGTGATCACTTGTCACCAGGTTGGAAACTGGCTCAGCATCTCCCTGGAAGCTATGGCACACAGTAGGCAGCTTCATGCACATCCATCAGCAAACATTGTCCCTCGGTGTTTCTCCAAGTATGGATGACTAGTCACCTCTGAAAGACTGTGACCACTTTGTTCACTATCACAGAGCCTAGTATAGTTTCACACACAGAGTTAAAACCTAGGAAGTGTACAACACACACACACACACACACACACACACACACACACACACGAAGAAAATATTAGAAAAGGCTAATGGTCGCCGGGTGTGGTGGCACACACCTTTAATCCCAGCACTCAGGAGGCAGAGGCAGGCGGATTTCTGAGTTCGAGGCCAGCCTGGTCTACAAAGTGAGTTCCAGGACAGCCAGGGCTATACAGAGAAACCCTGTTTCCAAAAACCAAAAAAAAAAAAAAAAAAAAAAAAAAAAAAAAAAAAAAAAAAAAAAAAAAAAAAAAAAAAAAAAAAAAAAAAAAAAAAAAAAAAGAAAAAGAAAGAAAGAAAGAAAGAAAGAAAGAAAGAAAGAAAGAAAAGGATAATGCCAGAGGGAAGACAGGAATGGGGCTCAGTTGGTAGAGTATGTGTCTAAAATATCTGGAGCCCTGGGTTCAGAAGTACCATATAAAGGGGGCATGGTGGCACATGCCTGTGACTCCAGCATTTGGGGGTGGCAGCAGCAGGATGAGCAGAGGTTCAAATTCACCCTAAGATACATGATTTCTAGCCCAGCCTAGGGTAGGTAAAACCATGTCTAAAAATAAATTGAAGGAAGGAAGGAAGGAAGGAAGGAAGGAAGGGAGGGAAGAAGAAAGGAAGGAAGGAAGGAAGAAAGGAAGGAAGGAAGAAAGGAAGGAAGGAAGGAAGGAAGGAAGGAAGGAAGAAAAAGGAAAAAAGGAGGGAGAGAAGGCACAAAGGAAGGAAGGGAAGGAAAGAAGGCCAAGCCAGGTTATGGATTCCTAACTCCGTTCAAGATGCTTCACCAACAGTTTTTTCCATAGATGGTTGAAGACAGAACCAAAAGTTCTCATCCAACCTGCCTCTTCAGTGACAGGCTCCTTTCACGGACCACACTGGTTGAGACGCTCTCCACCAAAGAACTCTGCTGAACTATCACAGAAAGTGCTGCTCAGATTCCCACAAATGAGGTGTGACATTTCCAAGCCACTGTGAGTCCCCCTTGCATGTGCCGAGGTCACAGTGAAGCATTCACATTAAAAACAATACCTGAGGGCTGGTGAGATGGCTCAGCAGGTAAGAGCACCCGACTGCTCTTCCAAAGGTCCTAAGTTCAAATCCCAGCAACCACATGGTGGCTCACAACCATCTGTAACGAGATCTGACTCCCTCTTCTGGAGTGTCTGAAGACAGCTACAGTGTACTTACATATAATAAATAAATAAATCTTAAAAAAAAAAAAAAAAAAAAAAAAAAACAATACCTGACCACAACTGCAGTGAGTGGCAAACTCTGGGAGCTCAGGGAAACCGAACTGAGTGTCAGTGTAGGAACAGGGGCTTGTTCTCTAATATCTATCTACAAGCAGCAGATCTCAGCGAGTATGGCTCAGTGTGAAGCGGGAACACTGAATCCCGTTGCACAGACACTCCATCCTTGCTTTCTAAATTCATCACATTTGTTGGTGAAATCATCTGACCAGGAGATAATGAAGATAGAGCAGTGGTGACTGGCAGGAGTTTCTGAGGGCACATCTCATATCATTGGTAAACCCCTAACATGTGCCTTATGTCCTATCATTTAACATGGAAACAGAGAAGACAGGATCCTCAGGGTTTTAAACAAAGGAAACAGAAGCACCAAAGAGTTACAGAGTTTAAGTCAGTTTCTAGCACTAGTCTAGTAAGTAGCACATCTGAGATGGAAACCCAAGTCTCTGGGTTCTGCCTTCTCCTGACACTCTTGCTATGTATCTCTCTGAAGGAGAGAAAAAGAAAGACAATCTCAGTAGTTGGTATGACCTCATAGATCCCTGCCCAACAAACAGATTTTGTTTTGTTTTGTTTTTGTTTTTGTTTTTGTTTTTGTTTTTGTTTTATGTATATGAGTACTTTGTCTGTGTGTCTGTGTACCAAATGCCTGCCTGGTGCCCATGAAGGCCACAGGGTATTAGAACCCCAGAACTGGAGTTAAAGATGTTTGTGGGCTGCCATGAGGATCCTGGGGAACTGCTCTCTCAGCAAGCGCTCTTACCCTCTGATCCATCTCTCCAGCTCCCCAAAGAGTCTCAGTCTCTCCCTCTCCCTCTCTCTCTCTCTCTCTCTCTCTCTCTCTCTCTCTCTCTCTTCTGGGGTCCTGGATTGTGAAACACGTCGTTATTTCTAAGATACAACTACTACTACTTTGTTTATTGTAGTAAACATTCCTTGAATCTTGCTATGAGCCAATGACTCTGCTGGGCTCTAAGGATACCAAGGTGAGCGCTGGTGTTGTCTTAAGAACTTTACACTTGGGCTGCAGAGTCAGCAGTTAAGAGCATTTACTACTTTATAGAAGACCCAAGTTTTGGTCTCAGTACTTGCATGGCAGCTCACAGCCATGTAACTCCGGTCCTGGGGAGATCTGACACCCTTTTCTGACTTCTATGGACACCAGGCAGAAACATACATGCAGACAAAACATACATACAAATAAACACATACACCTATCTATGTAAACATAGGTCAATCTTAAGGAAAGAATGGAATGAAGGAAGGGAGGGAGGTAGGTAGGAAGGGAGGAAAGAAGAAAGGAAGAATCACAACCAATCCCTCACAGTCTTTCCACTTGCTATTTACTGTGTGTCTTGAACGATCTGTGTTTTAATACCTGCTGTCCATAACCAGAAAAGATCTGGGACTTTGCCCTGTTTACAAGCCAGCAAGCCAGCTTCCCACACCTTTGTGGATGCTGGCCAAAGACATGAGACTCCTGGCTTAATGAGGAAGGACTTTATTGCTCACAGCAACAGCAGGAGGCAGAGGGTTGAGCCTTTGTGCATAGCTTGCAAAACCTGCTTCCCACACAGGAATGTGAAGAGGGCCAGGTGCCACTTTCATACAGCACGTAGCAAGGGATGAGAAAGAAACTCCAACCTTAGATAAGGATCCCAAATCTTTTTTAATGAAATGCAAACAAAAATTCTCCTTGCCCGAGGAGATATCTTTAATACATTGGGCCGAAAGCAGTATTTCCCATTTGTTCAAAGGAAAACTATCTGTACCTGACAAGGCTGTTGGCTAAACAGATTCAAAAGTACAATCCAGAACAAAAAGAAAATTAGTATCATGCTCACAGGCATGCAAAGCTGTAGGAAACTCATGGAAAACTGTCTCCCTCCACCCCTACCCCCATCCCCATCCCCATCCCCATCCCCATCCCCACTTCTGCCCCATCACCTACTTCGGGTCTGTGCACAAAGAGAGGAGAGATCTTCCCTAACCATTCTATCAGTCTGTTTGGGCTCCTCCTCCTCCTCCTCCTCCTCCACCTTCTCCTTGGTTTTTCAAGGCAGCGTTTCTCTGTATAGCCCTGGCTGCCCTGAAACTTACTCTGTAGACCAGGCTGGCCTCGAACTCAGAAATCTGCCAGATTCTGCCTCCCAAGTGCTGGGATTAATGGCGTGCACCACCGCTGCCCAGCGGCGGGGTTATACTTCTTATTACCCTTTTTCCAGAAAGTCCCTCAGGTTTGCTTCCTATTGTTCCTATACCAGTTAGCCCAGTGAGTATTGCTTCCTATTGTTCCTATACCAGTTAGCCCAGTGAGTATTTGCTTCCTATTGTTCCTATACCAGTCAGCCCAGTGAGTATTTGCTTCCTATTGTTCCTATACCAATTAGCCCAGTGAGTATTTGCTTCTTATTGTTCCTATACCAGTCAGCCCAGTGAGTATTTGCTTCCTATTGTTCCTATACCAATTAGCCCAGTGAGTATTTGCTTCCTATTGTTCCTATACCAGTTAGCCCAGTGAGTATTTGCTTCCTTAGTTTACATACACTGGAAACCTTGAATAATTAAGTGAATGACTAGTAGCAAATGAGAAAACTAGATTCCAATTGAAAAAGTTATTCACTCTGCACTCCCACCAGGGACTTTGCATCATCACACTAGCTAGCAGACCCCTGTTTGTTAACAGCTTTCTGCTTAATGCCCAGGCCAGACACTGAGCCAGCTGCTGTAAAATTAATGTGACTCTTGCAAATGAGGAACTTTACATGAGGAAGACACCATACAGGGCACTTTCAGAGTAATGTCCCTTTTGTGCTGATGTCCCACAACCCTGGAAAATTCTTGATTTCTTACTGTAGGGGCTACTTACACAGAGTATTGTAACTTGGCCCCAGGGGTCAAGTGCCTAAGAAGCCCCTTGCTAACTATATTAAAATCATGAGGTGGAAGCCTCTAAAACAAGTGCAGAGGACCTCCCTTACTGCCATCCGTTACCCTAGCTTTCCCTCGCCCATTGAAATCTAGTCTTGACCCCCAGACTTCCAACTTCAGTGCCCCTGGGGTTGATGAGCCCTGTTAAACTCACTTCTTCAGTACCATGTGTACAGATGGATAATTCACTCTCTGGCACTAGGTTGTTTGTTGTTTTGTTTTGTTTTTTTGAGACAGGGTTTTTCTGTGCAGCCTTTTCTGGCTGTTTTGAAATTTGCTCTGTAGAGGAGGCTGGCCTCAAACTCAGAGATCTACCTACCTTTGCCTCCTGTGTGCTGGGATAAAAGGCGTGTCCCATGACAGCCTGTCTGTGCACTAGATACCTTAATGCTGGCATCCTTCCCCTCAACCTACAGCACTGACTAGGTAGACAGGCTTGTACCTGGCCACTCTCAGGGAAGTATATATATGTATACACACACACACACACACACACACACACACACACACACACACACACACACAAGGGCAACCTGAGGATNTCAAGATTGAAATTAGAGTTACTTTTTAAATTGTTTTTGAAGCTGAATGCCATTTCATCTCCCCAGTGTTGAACAATGATGTCATACTTCTTTTGTTTCTGGGGATGAAATAGACAACTTTAAGAACACAGGCACTTTTGAGCCTGAATCCAGACACACCTCCTTGTTTCCTAACTTCCAGTGACCAGCGTGAAGCTTCATTCTGTACAGAGCACAAGCAGACTTTGCCAGTGTCTGACTCTCACCTCTGGTCCTTCCCTGTCCTGCCTCAGCCCGGTTGCTCAACCTGCCCACAAACCCACGAAAGTTTTGAAGATCTAGCTGGAATCACTCCCCCTTGGGAACAGGCAAGGTAAGCGTCCTGTGCCGACTCTTCCTCAGGCTGTGATGGACACTGCCTTTCTCTTCTCCCTTGCTCCTCTCAGCCACAGCTGTCTTTCCAATATGCACAATATGCAGCCTCTTGCTTAGGGGAAAAGCAAGATTTTTTTTTTTTTTTGGTTTTTCGAGACAGGGTTTCTCTGTGTAGCCCTGGCTGTCCTGGAACTCACTTTGTAGACCAGGCTGGCCTCGAACTCAGAAATCCGTCTACCTCTGCCTCCTGAGTGCTGGGATTAAAGGCGTGCGCCACCACCGCCCGGCAATATATATATATATATATATATATATATATATATATATATATATATATATATATATATATATATTCCTTTAATACCTTACTTAGGGCCTGTCTAAGTAGGTAGACAGGCTTGTACCTGGCCACTCTCAGGGAAGTATATATATATGTATATATATATGTATACACACACACACACACACACACACACACAAGGGCAACCTGAGGATGTCAAGATTTAGTTTGCTGAATTGAGGAATGTATTAGTGACTGAATCAACATATGTTAGAGAGTAGCAAATGTCAGAAATATAGGTGTTTTGTAGCCACATTGGGTTCATGTCCTGGGTCAAGCAACCTCTTGTGTAGGTGTACAAAAATGGTCCTTGCAGATGAGGAAGGAACCTAGAGCATCTGTCTACTTTCTTATTCAACAAATGAAGTTGTACTTCTGTGTCAGTATTTCCCATTTAGAAACCTGCCCAACTCTTCCTGGAAGCACCATGTCAGAGAGATTAATAGCAAGACCTCAAGTTCTCCTTCATCCCCCCCCCCCCCCGTTGTTATAGCCCTGGAGTCTTCTGCCCAGCACTGTGAGAGCCAACTCCATCTTACTCACATGCTTAGCTGACTACTTAGCACACGGTAGGTGTTTAATTGGTGTTAAAAAAAGAATAATCATAATAGGAAGGAGGTGAAAGAAAAAAGTCATGCAATTTGAACGAAACAACACATCCAACTTAAATGTGATTTCTTATCAATAAAAACCCCTATCCTTTCCATCTCTCCAAGCAGTATTAGCCACAGGAGTAAACATAAGTTTATGTCATGCTCGGGAAGTTATTTAAGCTCCCAGTCCTCCTCTTTTGATCATTTATTAATCTAACAGTCAATAGAGGTGATGGATTACTGTGGGGGCCACCATGCTCTGTTGCACAGCACTGCACTTACCCAAGTCCTTCCGGTGTCTCTCCCTTGTCTTCCTCTGAGCTTCTAGGCCATTCTTCATTGTTCCTTGATGCTGGCTAACATTGTGCTCCTGAGTCTGGTCGTCTTTTTTTTTTTTTCCTAAGATTTATTTGTATTTACACATAAGTGTATCTGTGTAAAAATACTATGTGTGTGAGGGTCTCCTGGAGACTAGAGGACAGATTCAGATTTCCTAGAGCTGTGGGTTATTGTAAGCCACCTGATGTCGGTACTGGGAATTGACCTTGGGTTCTCTGAAAGGGCAGCAAGGGCTCTTAAGCACCAAGGCATCGTTCCAGACCTGATTCTGGTCTTTTCTGCCACTATGAAGAAACTTTCTCCAGACTTAGTGACTACTCCAGCGTCGGGGTAGACATACCTGAGGGCAGCATCCGTGCACACTGCTGTTGTCCTTTCTAGGTTTCCTCGTGGCTCAGCTGATGGATACAGTTTGCAGCATCAGTAAGTTGTTCCTGTGGGGCACAGATGAGGTCTGTTATACACCTGAGCTCTCACCCTCATTCAGTTCTTACGAAAATTTGATGAAGAAGACACCCTTGCTAGCCTCATTTTGAAGACAAGACAACTGAAAGGTAGAGCAGGATTCACACTGTCCTTGGAGGGCCAGGCACCAACAACTTGGTATCACTGTGCAAACTACCAAGGACTTACTCATGGAATGAGTTGGCTTGTGGTCAATAATGTCCATCAGTGATGACAATGGCACCAGGCAATAGCAGCAATGGTCCCTTGGTGGTGGAACTCTGGCTGGTTTTGAATGCCAAATGACCTACCCTCCTTTATTTTGGGGGGCTGAGGATTGAACCTAGAGCCTGGCACTGTGTTTCTTAGCAGTACACCCCATATTTGTCCTCAACTTTTGGGAACAGAGAGATAACTGGGAAGAGCATGGGCTTTTGAAACCCTAAAGTCCAACGCACCTCCTCCAACAAGGCCTCACCTCTTAATCTGCCCCAAATAGTTCTACCAACTGGGGACCAAATATTCAGATATATGAGCCAATGGATACTGTTCTCGTTCAAACTATTGCAATATCTTAAATCAGATACAGATTTGTGTCTCTGCCACTCTTCTATTTGTCCTCAACTTTTCAAGTAATAAGAAGGACTTGTGTGTGTGTGTGTGTGCGCAACAGGTAGAATGGTGGCCTCTAATAAAGACAACATTGTCTGGTCATTTGCACAGGTTGGGACAGCCATGTGACTAAAATCTGGCTGGTGGATGAAACCAGTTTCTAGGAACATTTTTTTTTATAATAGTGGTTCTGAATGTTTCGGACAACATCTGTCTCCCATAAACACACACACACACACACACACACACACACACACACATTCATGCATGCTCACAAAGTTTCATGCAGAAATACCTCTGGTGCATGGCTAACTGTGGTATTTTCTTAATTCCATTTTCTAGAAATTATGTTACATTGATTTTATGGTCCTTTAGTGAGTTATAAGTATTACTTATAAGTATATGTTCAAAAAGTATTGTTTGTTCAGACAATGTCTAGTGCTTTTGTTTTACTCTTTGTTTACTCCGCCATTCTAGCTCTTGAAACAGAAGGGCACCTATCTTGGTTCATGGGCTCAAGGGTACAAGCAGTGTAGAGAGGACTACACCAGGTCTCTAACAGGCCCAAGGCTGTAACAAGCTGAAGTCTCCTGCCTGGGTTCTTTTTTTTTTTTTTTTTCGGTTTTTCAAGACAGGGTTTCTCTGTATAGCCCTGGCTGTCCTGGAACTCACTTTGTAGACCAGGCTGGCCTTGAACTCAGAAATCTGCCTGCCTCTGCCTCCCGAGTGTTGGGATTAAAAGCATGTGCCACCAAGCCCGGCCTCTGCCTGGGTTCTTTAAGTGTCAGAGACACAAATCTGTATCTGATTTAAGATATTGCAATAGTTTGAACGAGAACAGTATCAATTGGCTCATACATGTGAATATTTGGTCCCCAGTTGGTAGAACTATTTGGGGCAGATTAGGAGGTGAGGCCTTGTTGGAGGAGGTGCGTTGGACTTTGGGGTTTCAAAAGCCCATGCTCTTCCCAGTTATCTCTCTGTTCCCATGCTTGTGCCTCAAGATGTGAACTCTCAGCAACTACTTGCAGCTGCATGCCTGCATGCCTGCTGCCCTGCTCCCTCCCATGCCATCATAGACTCTGACCATCCATAAGCCCCAGATAAATTCTTTCTTCTATTTCTTCTATGCGTTGTCTTGGTCATGGTGTCTTATCAGAGCAATAGAAGAGTCACTAAGACAGTCATTATTGTTTTGAATTTCCTGTGAGTCATGGCCAAAACTAATCCTCATTGATGGGGTAATGAGTGTGTATTTGGTGTGTGTGTGTGTGTGTGTGTGTGTGTGTGTGTGTAGTGAAAGCATCATTGAGAGGCCAGAGGAAGGTATCACATGCTTTCATCTCTCTGTCTATCTGACTCTCTGTCTCTCTGTCTCTGTCTCTGTCTCTGTCTCTCCCTTTTCTATGAGGGTGGGAGCTGGCATTGTGTGAACATGGTGGTTCACTGAGCCCAGATGGAACTGTTGCTGCTGAGCTTGCTAACCAGTGAACATTTGAGATCTACTTGTACCCATCTCCACTCCCAAATGTAACTTGAGGGTCACAGGCATGCATAGTCATGCGCAGCCTTTATGTGGGTACTGGGGACTTGAAGTCTGTCCTTTTGCTGCTACAGCAAGTGCTCTTACTCACTGAGCTCTCTCTTAGACCCTTCATGTGAGAGAAGGTTTGCAGGGAAGAAAGGCGCCAACATGAGCCTTGTGTACTTTCCCTTCTCTGCGGCAGGTGGCACCTGCTTGGCACCGAAGTGCTTCCAGGTGTTGCCAGAGGCAATTTCCTTCAGCTGGGTGACCCTAGCTCATCTTTGGCATACTTTCTCTACTCTTTGAGGCTAGTAGTCACTGCTGTTGAAATCTGGATTTCCTCTCTGTATCTTTATGGTTTTCTATTCCTCTGGATCCCATTCCTTAAACTTCTCCTGTATGAAATACTTGGAAGTAGTTGGAATTTTTCTGACCGGACCCTGGCTCACAGTCCTAGACATAATTCAGCAGGCAAACATTCCCACTGCCTCCTCACAGTGTGAGGTGGGCAGGATTCTTCTTCCCCTATCTCCTTAAAAAACGATAAAGGCCCAGGAAAGTTACATGGCCTGCCAAGATCATGGGGCAAGTGAAGCAACCAACTTGGAAGCCACCTCACACGCAACTAACTTTAAAAGGCAGCAGACTCTTTTGGATTTTCCTTTCAAAGAGTAATGATTTTATCATGTCCACCTGTAAAGGCTTTGACATAAAACCCACTCACATGACTTTGTGTACCTACTTAGATGTCTTCCATCTTTAGATACATGCCCAAAGAAAGGTGATGTCTTTTAAATTCCTTCTGCTTTGAGAAAAGGTTCTGACCTTCCTCAAGGTCCCTTTCCGCTCTGGTCTCGGAGAGTCCTTCAATGTCCTTCATAGCTAAATCTTAATTATTATTCAAGGACCACATTTACTCATTCATAAAATGTTTACTGAGTGCTTAGTATATGCCCAGGGGCAGAGTCTGGGGTAGAGCCAACATGAATGAGAACCTGTTTTTGCACTCAAAGAGTTCATTGTCTAGCAGGGGAGACAGGCATATAAAATAATCAAAGCACATATGCAAGAAATGCTTCCATGAAATCCAGGAGCCTTGAAGCACAATGAGAGGCAGATCTTCAGCTGTCTTGAAGAGTTAACTAGGAGTTTGGCAAGTGATAAGCATTAGCAGAAGACTCCAGACTGAAGGAGGCAGTGCACAGAATGGATCAGTGACACAGAGCGTTTGACTCATCAAGTGGGGGAGATAAGTGTGCACATAAGTAAGACACTCAGGACTTTTTATATTTACTCAAATATCTGCATATTTTTCATCTCTTCATAAACATACTTTATTACATTCCTATATTTTATTTATTTTTACTTTTAAAAATATTTTTTTCCCTTGTTCCAGTCAACCCCGCTCTCTCCAGCCGGCTCCATTCGCTCCGGACAGCCCCACTCACTCCGGACAGCCTCGCTCACTCCGGTTGGTCTCTCTGGTCCAAGGATTCATTTTATTATTATTCTTCATAAGTACGCTGTAGCTGACTTCAGACACACCAGAGGAGGGTGTCAGATCTCATTACGGGTGGTTGTAAGCCACCATGTGGTTGCTGGGATTTGAACTCATCACCTTCGGAAGAGCAGTCGGGTGCTCTTACCCTCTGAGCCATCTCACCAGCCCTATTTATTTATTTTATGTATGTGAGTACACTGTCTCTTCAGACACATCAGAAGAGAGCATCAGATCCCATTACAGATGGTTGTGAGCTATCATGTGGTTGCTGAGAATTGAACTCAGGACCTCTGGAAGAGCAGTCAGTGCTGTTAACTGCTGAGCCATCTCTCCAGCCCCATTTTTTTTTTGAGACAGGGGGTCTCACTGTATAGCTTAGACTGGCCTCAATTTCATGGTTCTCCTGTTTCAGCCTCATAAGGCCTGGAAATTTAAGTGTGTGTCATCATACCTAGCCATGCCTATATCTTCTAAAAACATTATCTACTGTATGTTTGTGTATAAATACACACACACACACACACACACACACACACACACACACACATATATATATCATGTCATATATGCTCTATGTATAAATAGACAGGCATGTATGTTTTCTTCATTTTTCCCATTTTTGATATTATATTAAACTAGCTCACTAAATAAAAGAAGAAAGATGATCAGAAAGCAAGGAAATCAAATTTCCTGGATCACATTTGGAAATTCAGACTATGCAATAGCATATACCTAGGGGAAAATGATTAAAAAATGAACTGCAGAAACACAGCTCTGTACAAGGGCATTCCTTCACCAGGAAAAACCTAAATGGACCTTGAAGGCTCAAGTCCCTTTCTGGAAAGCTATTAAAGAACACGTCCCATACTAGTTAGCATTTCAGCTGTAAGCAAGACACGGGTAATAGGGCTGGAGAGATGGCTCAGTCGTTAAAGGCTAGGCTCACAACCAAAAAGCTGTGGGGAATAAAGGAGATTTTTCACTGAGCAGAGGCAGTTCGCATCTATCAATTTGCCAAATGACTGTCGGTCCAAAATTCCTTTCACGCCAGGCAGTGGTGCTCTGAGAGGAAAAAGGAATCAATTTCATGTAATACTGTTAGAGGCTCTCCAGGAAGGCCATTGCCAGTGGCTGCATTCCTCCCTTCTGTAAGCCCACTGCTCCATCTCAGAGAACTGCAGGACTCCATCCTCTGGACGTGAAAAGGCTGATGAATGGTCAGCTTCAGCACCTGGCATTATCTACAGAAGACCCGCACAAGACTGGGCACTTGGCTTTTCATCACAAAGAAGGAAGGAGCTCACAAAGCTAAGGCTTTAGAGAGTTAAGGGTTCCTAGATGTGAGTGGCTTACAAGGCCCCCTCAAGATGTGGAGGCAGTCAACAGATGCTGGGAGAGATTCTTTTCTTCAGTGGTACAGCCACCTATGAGTTGTTCGTGTTCATATAAGTAATCCCTCACTCAGGCAGGTGACTCTGGCTGAACTCATTGATTCATTAAACTACACTTAGGTAGAATTGTTTCTTCATGTCTGCTAGTGGTATCCTATCTGGAGTGAGTAGACCCTGTTCACTTCTCCTTAAAAAGAAAGTCCATGGCTGGAGAGATGGTTCAGCAGTTTAGAGCACCTGACTGCTCTTCCAGAGGTCCTGAGATGAATTTCCAGCAACCATCTGTAATGGGACCTGATGCCCTCTTCTGGTGTGTCTGAAGATAGCTACAGTGTATTCATAGATAGAAAATGAATACATCTTTAAAGAAAGAAAGAAAGAAAGAAAGAAAGAAAGAAAGAAAGAAAGAAAGAAAGAAAGAAAGTTAGTTTATACAACATTCGTGGTCAAGGTAACTCACTTTTCATGCTGTCTCCATGTTTACCTCAGCTACCCAAGTCGCTCTCTGATGGGCTCAGGTGACCTTGGGACAGATGTAGCATCTCTTGGAAGGTCACAGAAGACAAGCAATCCCTTTATACTCAGTTCCTGGGAAACAATTACATTATTTTCTTTTAGCAGGTAGTAGTTTTGCAAGCCTTTAGTCCCAGCACATGGGGGGGGCGGGGCAGAGGCATGTGGATCTCTCTGAATTCAATGCTAGCCTGGTCTACAAATCAAATTCCAGGACAGCCAAGGCTACACAGAGAGTCCCTGTCTTGAAAAAACAAACATTATTTTATTCTTTAACCCCCACCCCCGGTATTTTTCTTCTTGTTTTCTTAATTTTCTGTGACCACTGAGGCCTTACTGAAAGGGACATAAAAGTCACCTTGACGAGGAGCAGTTTGTGGTGTGGGAAATTCACAGGCAAAGGAGAAAGAACCTACTGGAACCAAAAAGTTGGGCCTGGAAGAAGGTGAGCTCTTGAGAGTGAGCTTGTGTGCTTGGTGTCTATAGCCAGGAGCCCGGGGGGGGGGGGGTCAGGAGGAGCAGGGATGCTGGATGTCAGCAGGTGGCTTTGGGGAGACAAAGGAGCTTGTCCTTGATTCTCAGATGTGAGTACAATACCACTAAGGGCAAAGCAGAGAAGGCAGAGTGCCAGGCATGTGGGGGACACAGAGACTCTTCTGTTGTTATTAGCCGTGATTGACAAGGGACGAATTGCCAGGCTTTCTATGTTCCTAGAAAAGATTGTAGGAGAGGAAAGGATATGAGGTATGTCAACTAACTCCCCCAAAACTTGGTGAGTTAGACCTACTGGGAGGAGTCAGAGGTTCCCTGGCTCTGTCTCTGTGGAATTCCTAATGCCTACAGGTGAGAAGGGAAGCTTCCAGGGACCCTTGTACTGGGCCACTTAAAGGACCTCCCCTGTCACCCAGCTGTGCACATCAGGCCACCAGCAGCTGAAGCTATCACCAATTAAAACAGACTTTTTTTTTTTAAGCTGGAAACTGTAGCAGGGGCTGTCCGTCAGAGACAAGGTCAGAACAGCCAGGTAGCATCACAGGCTGGCAAGGAACCAGAGGTCCAGATGGGGAGGACCAGGTACTCTAAATCCTAGGACAGCCTGAGTTATCTTCCAGTCAGTGCTGACCTTGGGAGAAGGAGGAAAGGAAGCTAGATCTGACAGGTGAGTATCCCAAAGAGGGAAAGTTCAGGCTAAACTTCCTAATTAGAAGTGTTGTTCCTTCATGTATTCAAATACATGCTTTGCCTTTTGCCCGGTGGGGTGGAAGTGTTCTCAGAGAACTACAAGTTCATCAAACAAAGTTTTAAGCCCCATGCGTCTCATGTAATTTGAATTTTGCACTATACAATGTTTGAACCGACGGCATTTACTAATAGGGATTGGCACAGACAGCTGTACAGAGTAGACATACATTTTTTTGGGGGGGTGACATGGGGTCTCACTATTGCCAAGGCTGGTCTCAAACTTGTGGGCCCAAGTTATCGCATTGCCTTAGTCTCTTGAGTAGCTGAGAGTCCAAGCATATACCACTATGCCTTGGTTGATATAATACTCTTAAGAAATGATTTAGATGGATCAATGATCTATAATGTATATTGACCTAAACTGATGATCACATTTACTGGTCTAGTAAGACATTCAATAGGATTTATAATTAGGCAAAGGTTAATGAAAACCTAGAAGATAACAAATTATTAGTAGTCTATACTTTGACCTACAAACACTCAACTCTTTTATTTCCATGTGCCTCGGTTCCACTTCAAAGATCTCTTGCCAACTACTAGGGGGAATCTTTATTTTTGTGTCCTTCTGCTCTGAAGATTTTCCTCTGCTGAGAGCTGCCTGTCACCAGCTGACCCTTTTGATCTGTGAATCACACACTTAGCAAGGCTGACAAGTCTTAATTAGTAAAGATAAATAATTCTTACCACGAGGAGCAGCGTCTGAGCCCAACTTATCACTGTCTGCATGCGGTGTTACAATTCTTTAGAAACCTATTGACATGCTATCTCTTCTCAGGTTAGCAACTCTAGATCTCCTTAGAATTTGCTCTAATCAAGTCTTTGTAGTTCCCACTTTACAGATAGCACAAACGAGAGATAAGTAGGGTTTACAAAAAAAAAAAAAAGGTGTCTACTCTGTATCTATCTGAATTTCCAAAATGGTTAATGACCTTCACTTTGTAAATACTAAAGGTAAATGTTCAGCTTTTAATTGACCTTTCAATATCACTGGAAACATTTCCTGTTTATTTTCACTTGGTTTTGCGTTACCAACTGTTACCACTTTCTAATTTAAAGTCCTCTCCTCTTGTATCCTGGATTCTCTACTTTTGCTTCTTCTTGAATCCTGGCACGTTGAAGAGCCTCAGGTCTTAGTGTCCTGCATTAATTAGTTAATTAATTAATTAATTGTTTGTTTGTTTGTTTATTCCTTTCTTCCTTCCTTCCCTTAGTCCTTTTTCTCCTCCTCTGTTCTGTCTCTCTTCCCTAAGTATTTCGATTCTCTTTCTCTCTCTTAGCCATGTGAACCTGGAAGTCCCACCTCTTTCTTTCCAGCGAGTCATTGGTCACTGGCTTCTTTATTGATAGATCAAAAACCAATGGCGGGCGGGGACCTTCAACATCAGTAAACACAGATTCCTGATGGAAGCATCAGAACCACCTCTTATAGGGTCAAACCTTTAGTCACCATTCTGTAAGTACTAAATTCACGTCTTCATTTCCAGCATCTGTAGTTAAGATCATCCAAATATACTATCTTAGTTATGGGTTCTCTTACTGTGATGAAACACCATGACCCAAAACCAAGTTGGAGCAGAAAGGGTTTAATTTTACTTATACTTTCAGATCATAATTCGTCATTGGAAGAAATCAGCACAGGAACTCAAGCAGGGCTGGAACCTTGAGGCAGGGGTTGATGCAGAGGTCATGGAGGGGTGCTGCTTACTGGATTACTCCTCATGGCTTACTCAGCCTGCTTACTTATAGAGCTCCGGGATGAGAAGAGATAACATGTCAATAGGTTTCTTTCAGAGCACCCAAGGATGGCACCACCCTCCATGGGCTGGGCCTTCTCCCATTGATCACTAATTGAGAAAATGCCTTATAGTTGGATCTCATAGAAGCACTTTCTCAACCGAGGCTCCTTTCTGATGACTCTAATTTGTGTCAAGTTGACACACAAAATCAGCCAGTACAGCTACTTCAGCATTCAATAGGTATATCAAACTAAACACTTACTTTTTAGTAAGTCTTTCTGGTTTCCACATATCCTCTCAATTTGGGGCCTAATGACAGCTCTCCTAGTTTGGCTTCTGTTGCTGAGATAGACTGACGAAAAACAACTTAAGAACCGAAAGATTTGTTTGACTTACATGTCCCAATAACAGCCTATCACTGAGGGAAACCAAGGCGGGAACTCAAGCAGAGTCAGGGACCACTGAGGAATGCTACTTACTGGCTTGCTTCCCACAGCTTGCCCAGCTTGCTTGCTTATACAACCCAGGGTATCACTTGCCCAAAGGTGGCACATTGTCCACAGTGGGCTAGACCCTTCCACATCAGTCATTAACCAAGAAACTGCCTCACTGATTTGCCTACAGGCCAATCTGATGGAGGCACTTTCTGGATTGCAGTTCTGTCTTCCCAGACGACTCAGGCTGTGTGGACACCAGCACAGTAGCCTTTACTCTTCATTCTTTTCATGCCTTGCTTCTAGCTTGGCTACTTCTACCTTAAGCTGCACTTGACTCACTGGCTTCATCTTGCTCTGAGCCACCAGAGACTTGTAGTCTTTGCCTAGTTGTCAGGTTCTGTCCTGTGTTTGCTGGTTTTGCTCCATAAGCACTACTTAGCTTCAACTTGCATAAACCACAACAGACTCTTTGTTCTACAAGGCTGTTTGCCTGTGATCCCATGTTACTGTCGTTTGCTTATCTATTTACTTATTAGATTTATTTACTCATTCTTATATTTATTTACTTATTATTGTGTGTGTTAGTTTACTGTTACTTCATAGTTGTAGTTCTGCTACTCTTATAAATCATAATGTAAATATCAGTGTTTTGTAATGGTCTTAGAAGACCCCTGTAAAAGGGTTATTTGATCCCTGTGGTGATTTGAATATGCTTGGCCCATGGGAAGTAGCACATTAGGAGGTGTGCCTTTTCTTGGAGGAAGTGTGTCACTGTGGGGGTGGGCTTTGAGACACTCCTCCTAGCTGCCTGGAGACAGTGTTCTCCTGGAGGCCTTCAGATCAAAATGTATAACTCTCAGCTCCTCATGCCTGCCTGGATGAGGCCTTGCTCCTGCCTTGATGATAATGGATTGAACCTCTGAACTTGTAAGCCGCCCCAATTAAATGTTGTCCTTGTAAGAGTTGCCTTGGTCATGGTATCTGTTCATGGAAACCCAAACTAAGACAACCTCTACAGAGGTTGCAGCCCATAGGTTGAGAATCACTACACTGAACCATATCTCTAGCCCTATGGCTTAGTTTTAATGAAAGCCTCAAGTCTTTAAATTATGGTTCCTATACATGCTTTCCTGTAATGCAGTCTGTTCATTCCATGGCTGGTGGAGTCAAGTATTCCCTATTGTCCTGGTCTTTAAGAAGATTATCATCCAGAGTTGGCTGAGAGTTTATACAACACTTGATTGGCCTTAGTTGCTTAGAACATGTTTTGGGAAAGATTTTGAATCCTTAAGCTCAGAAGAAAAGAATTCTCTTATAAGTTGGCAATGGGCATCTTTGGTGGTTTGAGTAGGTGCGGCCCTATAGACTCACGTGTTTGAATACTTGGCTCATAAGGAGTGGCACTATTAGGAGGTGTGATCTTGTTGGAGGAATTGTGTCACTGTGGAGATGGGCAATGAGGTCTGATATATGATAAAGCCACACACAATTTGGCTGTTTTGGATCAAGATATAGAACTCTTGGCTCCTCCAGCACCATGTTTGCTTGCACACTGCCATGCTTCCCACCATAATGATAATGGACTAAACCTCTGAAACTGTAAGCCAGCCCCAATGAACTGTTTTTCTTTACAACATGGTGTCTTTTCATAGCAACAAAATCCTAACTAAGACAACACCATATCCATGTTGGCAAACCCTTGCTTCATGTGTTGCCCATGTAGGTGGTTTGTGCCAAGGTGCTCTGTTGGAAACAAAAGGTCTCAGGGGCCAATTTATGTTCAGGAAACAGGGTGCTGTTTTGTATGAGTCAGCTGAAACATGGATATCCTGGGACTATGAGTCAGCACAAAGTAGCTAACACTAGACATCCAGGGAATTCCAACGCAAACAGTGATGTAATCATTTATATATTTTCGGCCAGATGCCACTTTTGTGTGAGTTTTTTTATGAATAAGACCCTGAGGCCAGAAATAGCCTTAATTACAGGCAGAGCCTTCGTCTTTTCCAGCTGATCTGTGTGTGTCTGTCCACGAGCCTGTGCACTGACTTTGTGTAGCCTGTGTACAGGCTGCATGTATGTCTGTACCTGCTTGTGTGTGGCCTGTGTGCCAGCACACTCGTATGAGCTTGCTGGAGGCTGCCTGCCTAGAAGCCTGAGTGCCAATAAATAAAACATGTCTTGTCTGCCTACGGCTTCTCAAAATCTCTTTGACCCCCTGGTCTCCTGTGACTATCCTGGCATCAGAGCTTGGACCGCATACCTCCTTAGGCCTTGGAGACATGTGCACTGGTGTCCTGTGAGACCCGAGTCTGCTTAGCATTCCACAGCAAGCAGTTCTGCTCTATGGACTGCAGTGAGTCGCGTTTCTTGGTTTTCGGAAAACAGTAATCTGTCATTTGTTTTTATTTTCAGGTTTATAGGCTGAATTTTTTTCCCACAAAATTTTAAGGGAATGTGTCTTCTCTATGTCTGATCACCACAGAGAGAATGTTTCCCAGTCTGGCATACAGGGGACAATGTGAACCTTCCAGTCACATTCAGCCACGAGCGAGTGACTATCTCAGCAGCAGCTATGCCTTCTTTGTTTCTCTGTTCTCTCAGCCTCTTGCCTCCCCACACTTCCTCCTAGAATCATTACTTCTTGATGTACAGGCAGAATCGTCAGCAAACACTTCACCGAACTTGGATTTCTGCCTTTGGATTGAAGCACTCAACCCTCAGGTGTTCCTAATGCAGTTTGTGCTGAGCCCTCTGACAGGCACCAAACCTTTAAAGAAACCTGAAAAGAAGAAAAAGAAGAATCCTGCAACATCTTTCCAATGGAACATTCTAATCATAGCGAGAACAATGCAGAAGCTCTGAGTCATTTTCTTGTGGTCATTAAGTTTAGCCAACTCTCCCCTGCTTTGCTAGTCTTTTATTTATTTATTTATTTATTTATTTATTTATTTATTTATTTATTATATATAACATGACTCCAGCCAGTGCTGTTTGCTAGTCTTAAAATGCCCACAATGCTCCAGTCTCAAAGGAAGAACTGAATTGAAGTAGCAATTCTAACTTTGTAGGGAAGGACATTTTTAGAAAAATTATACAAATTACTTAGCAGGAAAAGAATCTGCTTGTCGTACTTTTCTATTGCTGTGATAAGACACCATGACCAAGGCAAGATATAAAAGAAACTGTTTGATTTGGCACTCACAGTTCCAGAGGGTTAGAGTCCATGACTATCATGACAATAGGTAGTCAGGCACAGCTCGAGAGCAGTAGCTGAGAGTTCACATCTTAAGAAGCAATCATGAGGCAGAGAGAACTAACTGGGAATAGTGTGGGGCTTTTAGAACCTCAAGTCCTGCTTCTAGTGACTAGCTTCCTCTAACGAGGCAACTTCTAATCCTTCCTAAACAGTTCTCCTAATTGGATACCAATTATTTAAACATGTAAGTCCATGGGGTTTGTTCTTATTCAAATCACTGCACAATGATATATTAAACTGTATCCTCTACAAACAGGCTAAGGCTGGCCTCTTTGTGTGCTGCAGATATCTGCAACTAGTGTGGAGGAAGTTCCCGAGCAGTTACACTGGCCTGAGAGACACTTCTACATGTGAGTAGCTCTCCTTCCTGTTGTCATGTCACAGGCCTGCTTTCCATCTCCCTGACTCCTGACAATATATCCTTAGGTCTTAAGCCATTTCTCCCAAAGACTTTTATACTGACTCTCTTCATGTTTCGTGTGTGTGTGTGTGTGTGTGTGTGTGTATCTGTGTTCCTGACTTCCCCTCCCATAAGCCAGACTCTCAGAAGGAATTTCTATGCACATCTGAATGGAATTACCAGTTTTTGCTCCAAACCAGAACTCCTTGGGTGGGGTATGGGGTCATGTAGGAAGAGCCTACTCTTACTCTCAAAATGTGGGCAGGAAGACAGATTGGAAACTTGGCTATTAGAAAAATCAAAAGTGGGCAATCAAACAGGAAGGAAACTTTGTAAGACAGCAAAGTAAGGTAGTGACGTTCAACATGGAGTACTCTAGGTCCCCTCTACTGTCACCAACACATTGCCTTCATGTCACACCATTCTAACTTCCTCTGTTGCCCTGGGGTCAGTATTCCATGGAAGGCTCTCAAGTTTTATATCTTAGAATGGGATGAGAAAATCTTATTTTAGTAACTGGCAATAGAATTCCTTATAGAAAGGAAAACATCTTTCAGAAATGACAATAAATAAAGGCATGTGGTGCATGCCTTTATCCCAGCTCACTGGAGGCAGAGGCAGTTGGTTCTCTATGAGTTCAAGGCTAGCCTGATCTATGAAGAGAATTACAACCCTACCAAGGATACATAGAGAGACCCCTGTCTCAAGCACTGAAAATGAACCAGAACAAAAACAATAAAATATCTCAATACAGAAGCCAGTCTTCAAAACAACAGTTTAAGAAAAGGGAACTCAGAGCACAAGGTAGGAACCTATCTGCTTTGTATAAAATGACAGATTTCAGGATGTGTGTGTGTGTGTGTGTGTGTGTGTGTGTGTGTGTGTGTATGTGTATGTTCTCTCATGAAACACAAGGAGGGAAAAATGAAGTCTTTAGAGACTGAGAATCTACCATGATTAATAGAGTGTAGAACTTGGTATGTGGAGAGCATACTATATCATGCTATGTTTTCACCCAAGATGCTGTCAATGTCTCTTTCCTGTGTCCTAAACATTCCTCCTGAGTGCAGTCTGAGCCTGGCTTCCACACTGTGGGGTAGACAGGATGTAGAGGAGAAGCAGGAGCCATGGACACAGTAGCTGAGAGAACATGGACTCCCCTGGGAGTAGGAGACTGCTGGGAGAGGTTGTACACTTCTTGTTGGTGGAATGAGCTGTAGACTCAGGAGACCTCATTCTGGTTATATGCTTTGATGAGATGGTGATTAGAGGTGGCAGTTGTGTATGGGTAACAGTAACTTTCTCCACTCTGTATTGGTGATTCCATATCAGAGTACAGTGTGCAGTTTTCACTCATTGAATCTAGGAGTCTCCTCTTAATTTCTCATTCCAATATGTTGGTCATGATGCTCAACACTTCTGAAAGCCCACGTAACTCTGGCTCTTCCAGTGGGTTCTTTGAGTACCCAATTCCTTGCTTTTAATTCCATTATAAATTGGCTAAGGATGAGGCTTAGTGATAAAATGTTACCCTAGCACTTGATAAGTGACTGTTACAGACAGGAACCTTGCCTTACAACCAAGACACAGAAGGAATGCAGAGCTTAAAAACAAAACAAAACAAAACAAAAACAACAACAACAAAAACCACTCTGAAAATTGTCTTCCTGAGTGTTGACTCAGGCAAGAACCAGCACTGGGTATGAAACTGGTGAGTGAAAATTCAACAGACAAAAGTGAGGAAAATTGGTCTATATCATCTTGATCCAGTGACCCAAATTAGTCATCATCAATGATACACATTGGTATTGGGTGATTTATGGTCATGATGCAGGAATTCCTGACAGAAATTCACAATGGAATCTACTCATTGACAGATGAAATGAATCTGGGTAGTATTCTTCAAAAGATGGCAAGGTGATGCAAGATGACCAAACATTGAATATCTCTATCAGGCTACAGGAGAGTCTACAAAGATGGATGCCTGCATATAATGTGTGATCTTGCATTGGCTCATGGAAATTATTGGGCAATTAGCAAAATTTGAAGGTTTTTATGGGTGGGTATTAATGCTACTCCAATGCCTATTTCCTGACTGTGATAGGTGTATATTTGCTTTTTTGGGGGAAAAAGTCTTTGTTTTTTTTTAAGAAAAATGCATTGAAGTGCTGGATGTGTAGCCCAGTTGATAGACCACCTGCCTAGTCCTGTAATCACAGCACTTAGGAGATGGTGGCAGGAGGAAGTGCAAGTTTATTCTAAGATGTAGAGTAAATTGGAGGCTAGCCCGGGAGACAGAACAAAGACAAAACAAAGACAAAAACTGAACCATAATGAAGTATTTAGTGGGTCATCATATGCCACCAGTTTTCAGGTGGTTCAGAAAGAGGAAGAGAATAATAAAAACATTGGAGAATGACAGCTGTTGAAACATTTCGATAGAGGTGTATGTAAAATGTTTAGGATTGCATCAGACCTGTGTTTCAACAGTGTTTGTGGAAGGAGATAACAGGGATTTGACAACACTGGTCTCCGGATTGATTACAGGCACGCACTTTCTCATTTCTGTTGCTGCTTATTTGTATTTCCCAGGCTTCCTATAATGCCTAGACTTTTTACTTTTTTATAAAAGAAAGAGACAATAATCACAACCTATTCATGACTCTATTATCTGAATTCCCTTGCCCTCATCCTTCTGTTCCAGCTAAACTGGTACATTCTTACGGCCTCCTTCATGGTCCTGCATGGCCCAGATGTAGTCTTATTCACATCTGCCTCAGATTCTCTCTCCATCTCCTCCACCCTTTAAAATCCCTCCTATTAACACACACACACACACACACACACACACACACACACACACACACAGCGTTTGTATTCAAGATTTCTATAAACCCTATCCTGACCACCCATGCCCAAATGAGCTTCGCCTCCAGTGTTGCTTGTGAAACTTGGCTATTTTAAAATTCCAATGCAATAAATATTTATTGAGTGTTTATCATGTGAAAATAACCGTATAAGGTACTGTGTGGGACTCCAAGATAAATAAGGCACTCTTTCTCTAAGTAGGTTAAGAAACAAGTACTCAAGATTATAGCCAAGTGCAGAAGGGTAGGCCGAACTGTGGGACTTGGAGGCAGGGAGGTTAAAAGGATCCAGTGTGGGTTGAATGCAGGATGCAGGTCAGATATTGTCATTTAATGCTTGCAACAACCTGACTTACAGAGGTGGAAGATGAAGCTTAGAACACTTTAAAAATATTAACCAAATTTGCATATATAATCAAGTGCTAATGAAGAGCCAGGAATTTGGAAATAGGTTTGGTTGGCTTCAAAGTCTCAGTCATTTGAAACCCCCTTATCTAGTTATAGATAAGTTAGAGGTTTCATCAAGAAGCAGGCATTGAGGTGAGGCTTGAATTATGGGTAGGATGAGAGCAATGAGGGCAAGGAGAAGGAATAACATTCTGTCTGTTTAAAATTCATAAGCAAGGTATGTAAGAAGGAACATAGTTCATTTAGGTCATGATAAATAGTCAGGTCTTGGACTCCCTCCTGGAGTGTGCAGAGTGGGGGACTAAGACGGTAGTAATGGCTGTCCTGTGTCATGTGGACCTCCTTGTTTAGTAATGATGGCATCCCTGTGAGGTGCTACGCTAGTACACTTTCACTGCTTTTAAAATAGTAATAGCCAAATTTGCATACATAATCAAGTGATAGTGAATAGCTGACATTGCAAATCTAGAGGCTTAAATGGGCTCAGAGTCCTGTGGGTTAGCCAGGGGGTCTTCCCAGTGCGTAGGGATGCCGCTGGGTTTGCCTGGGCCACCAAGCAGCTGCAGCAGTCCGACTTGTAAGTTAGGGAAGATATCTCAGCCTCTGCTATGAAGTGGACAGCTGTGGTGCTCTCCCACACAGCTGTTTCAAAAGGCTAGTTCAAGTTCATTCACAGCACGGAGTTGGCAACTGGTACAAGACTGGTGTCACAGATTCTAATGACCAAAGCAAGTCACAGGACCAGCTTAAATTTAAGTTGTGGGGAAAGAGTTTTGCTTGTTTGTTTTTGAGACTAGGTCTTACTTGGTACCAGATGCCAGCCTAGAACTATGTTAGGCAGGTCTCAAACCTGGAGCAAGTCTCTTGCCTCAGCCGCTGAAAGCTCTTGGATTACAGCTGTAAGCCATTATGCTGGCAACTATAGTTCAAGCCTTGATGGACAGTAGCTTTGTAGATGTGGTGAACTTACCTGTAACCTACTGTTGGTGAATACCCCTAATACTCTGCTTTATATAGTTTGCGACAAGGCAGTTTTTAAGGCTGTATTTAGGAAGAGGCAAATTCAGATTTGAACCCAGACCTGTATTGGTGTGGCCCCTGAACTGAAAGCTATACACTAGGCGAAGCTGAGTGTGGTATGACTGTCAGGTGATGATTTCTTAATGTAATTCAGAAATCAATCACTGTTGACAGATTTTGTGTAGAAACATCAAAAACCATGTCTGTGCCTACAAAGAGTTTTCTGAAAGGAACAGGCTGGTGAGTGAAAGCTGAGGGGGCGGTGGTGCCAGCAGAGAGCTCCTTTCATGGTCAAAGAGAAAAGCAAATGTGTGTCCCAGTTATGGTGGCTTCATGAGAATTGACTCATCTCCTCTTAGGAAATGGCTTCAGAAGACATTGTGGAGTTGGGATGGACAGGGTTGGTAATTGATGTGCCCCAGTGGAGGAAGGGAGAAGAGGAAACTGCTTCTGAAGTTTTATAATCCACAGTTCATAGAAAGAGGGAGGCTGTTAGGAGAGTTGAAAAAGAAAAGGGATGTCTGGTGTGTAAGCCTTGCTCATTTAAAGAGTCAACAGAAGAGCCACATGGAAGTGGGGAAGTGTTTGAAAGGTTGTAGCTTTGAAGGAGGCTGTCATGGCCGTTCTTGGTTGTTGACTTGACTACATCTGGAATTAGGTAAAACACAATCTGCTCGGTACACTTGTAAGAGGTTTTTGGGTTTTTTTTTTTCTTAAGTAAATCATTTGAAGTGGGAAGACCCATTTTTAATCTGAATCTGAGGTGGGAAAATCCACCTTTAATCTGAGCCATATCTTCTGCTTCTTCTGTCTTTCCATATAAAAGACATGTAAAAAGGAATCTTTCTCTCTCTCTTTGCCTGATTGCCCTCACTCTTGCTGGCAAATCTATTCCTCCCCTGGCATTATAGCCTGCTTTGGCTAGGGCTAGGTTTAGAGTTAGGCTAGAGATTGGATAGGGCTCTTGTCCACTTAGCCATGTATAGAGACCCTTCCTTAGGGTCACAGTCATGTCTTTACCCTGCCAGCAGGCAAACAAAGAGCTCCCATTGACTTTCCTATGTTCCTTTGACGTCAGAGACACAGAGTTCCATCCACGGGGTACGGGGCTGGCAAATGTGTAACTGTGATTCTGTGTCAAGAAAGATAAAACTATTTATCTACAGAATTCTCTGCCATTATGCTTCTGATCATAGGTCTACTTGATACACATTGGAGAGCTGTTTCTAGAAACCAAGCTTGAGATTCTTCATTCTGTAACCACAAAAGCTTAAGCTCAGGCAATGTCCCCTTTAAGACTGGCGAAGGAAGTATCAGAACTCAGAATGATCCTGATACTAAAGGACTGCTAAGGTGGGCTGGGGCTCGCATCAGGTCTTCATGTCAGAGCCACATCGCCCTACTCCACCACTCATTCTTCTGTTATAAAATGGCAAGGAATCAAAACATGTGGCTTTTGCTTAAAGGTTTGTTTATGTAAATTGTGCATGTGTGCACACCTGCGAGTGCTCATGCACGTGAGTGCAGGTGTTCAAGGAGGCCAGAAGAGAGCGTCAGAACCCTTGGAGCAGATGTTACAGGCAGCTGTGACACAAGTGCTGAGCCTTGAACTCTGGTCTTCTGCAAGAGCAGTAAGTTCTCCTAACTACTGAGCCAGCTCAACAGCCAACATGGCTTCAGTTTAAAAACAGAAAAGTATCAATGAAATGGAAGAGGACTTAGAAACCAGTGTACTGTCACAAAAAGTTGATATCATTATTTTTATCATCAAATGGGTTCATGTCTTATGAAATCATTTTTAAATTATTTTGGAGAATGGAAAGGATATTAATATGCAATGAAAAATTAAATAATATATTTTAAATTAAAAAATAACAACTAAGGTTGGATACTTGAATACAGTTTGCTGAGGTAATCAGTTATAGTATGGTATTGAGAAGTAATTCATGATAATTCATAGTTTACACTCACTATCATAAAAATTTCCAAAAAGTCAAATTAGTATCCTAGTTCATAGCAGATTCAAGAACTTCTCTTACAGATAAGGGCCTGAGGAGAGGAAAAATACAAGCTCTCCTTTCAGAGACGCCACGCCTGTACTACACATGCGTTCTGGTGGCAGACTACCCCACTGGCCAAAGAGATGGGCTCCACATAAATGTTGGATCAACGCTGGGCACTGTTGAACTGTTTTTCCCAAATTAACTCATCGATTCGTCACAATAACCCTGTGAGGTGCTCTCTTAAAACCGAGGGCACTTGGCATGGGGAAGTTAACTTACCCCTGGTTCCAGAAGTAGATAAAGGCACTATGGTGCTTTGAATGAGAAATGTCTCCCATATTGGAACAGTTGTTTCCAGGTAACTGGTGCTGTTTGTGAAGCTTATAGGACATTTAGGAAGCGGAGCCTTACTGGAGGAAGTACGGCACTGGGGGATGGCTTTGAGGGTTGGATAGCCTGGCCACACTTCCTGTTCTCTCTGCTTCCTGTGTGCGGGTGACTCGATCGGCTAGATTACTGCGCCCGTCAGTGTCAGCATGCCTTCTCTGTTGTGATGGACTCTATCCGAAACCATTTCTTCCTTAAGTTAATTTTGCCAGTGTATTTTATCACAGCAACAGAAAAGTCGCAAATACAAATCCCCACCGGACTGCTCAGCACTTAACTCCTTAGGCTCAGTAATTTAAAGGAGTCATTTCCAACATGTGCTGGGACGAACATACTGTCAGGTTCCCAGGAAGGGAGCATGTGAAGCCATGGTTAGCTATAGCTATGTTTCCCAGCCGGTGTCTGCAAAGAGGGGAATGAAACTGGCCACTGGAGGAGAACAGACCCACTTGGCAGATTCCTAGACACTTCAAATGTGGCTTCTAGGTCCTCAGCGTTTCTCATGAACATGAAATATAATAGTGCTATCCCTTCTTGTCTATAGAAGACATGCTCCAACACCAATGATTCAAGCCTATCATTGAATGGCCTTTTTATCTTAACCACACACCCTGTATATTATCACACGTGGTGGTGGTGGCTTGGACAGTACCTTGGACAGTCTGAGATACAGCAAAGTTAGCAAACTCCTTTTTCCCTTCCACAGTACATGCTGTAAGAGCTTAGCAACCTTAGAAGACACTCACTCCTTTTCCTCTTAAACAAGGCACCTTATAGCTTCTCTTTGACATATTCACCTTACAGGGACCAGGACTCTTATGCTTCAGGACTGTTATTAGATAAAATACAGGATCTATGACGCCAGGCACGACTCTCCCTTGACAGCTCCCCTGCTGACTGAGGAAGATGCTCAGTGATAATAAATGGGTTGTGTAGTCAGTGTGGATGGCTCGTGCTGTAGGTGGGAGAGAGAGTTCATCACGGTTTCCAGACTGGCTTGCAAGTTTAAATTTATGACTTATTTTTAACCTGGTATTTCCCACGTAATACATTTGGACCTCAGTTGACTGTAACTGAAACCTCGGGAAGCTCAGTGGAGGATTCGGAGGAGGAAGCTATTCCATCCGGGCCAGTTTACTGGTTGAGTGGTGCTTTCTCACACTGTGTTTCTGTCATTAACAGTCCAAAGGGATCTATCTGACTGTGAGAGAACTGGAGCCTAGGCGGACCAGCTCCGTATGGCAGAGCCATTAAAGTGTGGCCATTACAACAGGGGCTTAGGTGACTTGGAAGTCCTTGTTAGACGCGCTCCTGAAAACAGAACTTGGGTAACTAAAGGCTCAGAGAAATTAATCATGTCGGCTTCTTTCTCTCCCTCTTCTTGTTCTCTTCCTTCTCCTTTTCCTTCTCCGTCCTCTTCCTCCTCCTCTTCCTTCTTCCTCTCAAGGCAGAGACCTGAAGCAAGGAGCGGATGCAGAAGCCATGGAAGACTGCGGCTGTTAGTTCTCACGCCTCTTGGCTTGCCCAGCCTGCTTGTTTACACAGCTCAGGACGAATCTCCCAAGGGTACCGCCACCCTCATGGATCAGTAATCAAGAAAATCAGCAGATAGGCCAGTCTTATGGAGGAATGTTCTCAGTTAGAGTTGGTCTCCTCAATGACTCTAATTTGTTTCAAGTTGACATAAAACTCATATACGAGCCCGGTTACAATTTGTGTTATAGTAGCATTTGCCATTTTGCAGCTGTAAGCAATGCACATTTTGTGAAGACTAAATTCAAATGTTAAAACATTTATACAATATACACCTGCCTTGAGTTCCCTAGGTGACTTCCCTCGGTGATGGACTGTGAACTGAACCCAGATCCTTGCAAGAGCAGTAAGTATTTTTTTTTTAAAATACATAACTACACTGTAGCTGTCTTTAGACACACCAGAAGAGGGCGTCAGATTTCATTATGGGTGGTTGTGAGTCACCATGTGGTTGCTGGGATTTGAACCCAGTGCTTGTACCCACTGAGCCATCTTGCCAGCCCCCAGTAAGTATTCTTAACAGCTGAGCCACCTCTCCAGCTCCATCCTTAAGTGCTTTGTTTGTTTGTTTCTTTGTTTCAGACAGGGTTTCTCTGTATAACTGCCTTGGCTGTCCTGGAACTTGCTCTATAGATCGGGCTAGCCTTAAACTCACAGAGATCTACCTGCCTCTGCCTACTGAGTACCGAGATTAAAGATGTGTGTCACCACAGCCTGGCCATGTTTTTATTATTGTAATTGTTAATATTATTATTGTTGTTTTTTCTGAATTTCACATCATGCACCCCAATCCCACTCCTCCCTTTCCTATCTGCCCTTCACCCTTGCAACCTCCCCTTGCAAAGTACAAAACCAAATAAATACAATATGAAAACAAACACACAAACAAACAAAACATCTTGTGGTGGTAGAAGCTCCAGTGTGTCACAGTGCGTCACACAGTGCGTCACACTTTTGCCCAAACAGTTTTACTTGCGAATGATCATTGATGTGAGTCATTGGCCTGATTCTCGGACTCTGGCTTCTGCTATATCATCAGTACTGGATCCTCACCGAGACTCCTCTCTATTATCCTGTTGTTGCCCTGTGTCATGGAGATCCTGAAACTGCAGGACTTATCCCTTCATGTGCATCAGGAGTTCATAAATGGGGTAGATGTCAGGGCGGGCCAACTGAAAGCTTTGAACCTGGGCCTCCGTGAGAGCTGAGTTGGTCAGTGGGGTCTGCTTTCCTGCACCCGTGCCACCCAGGGCTAGCTCTCCCGAGTGCTGCAGCCAATAAGGGGCAGGCAGATGAAGTGGAATTTTGTCTTTGGAATAATACCAGTACCAAATTTAAGTGACATGTAGTTGAGACTTTGAACTTTAGCTTTTCAAATTGATCTGGGTAGAATGAAGAATTTGGGGACTGTGACATGTAGGTAGGCTATGGCACTTCAAGAGCCAGTGACAGAAAGTTATGGATTGAATTATGATCGATAGTTATTTTGTGAGACATTATTTGTGGGTGCTGTGGATTGAACTCTGGGCATCTCACATGCTAATTACATACTAGCTTCAGATGAGGAAGACTCCTCAGTTCTCTCTAAGATTGTGAGAACAATTAGGAGAATTAAGAGACACTGGGTGTTTTTACTATGAAAAATAAACTAGCTGGGGGTATCATTGCAAATCTCTCTCTCTCTCTCTCTCTCTCTCTCTCTCTCTCTCTGTGTGTGTGTGTGGTTTTTTGAGGCAGTTTCTCTGTATAGTACTGGCTGTTCTGCTGTCCTGGAACTTGCTCTGTAGACCTGCCTGACCTTAGAACTCGTAGAGATCTACCTGTCTCTGCCTCTCAAGTGCTGGATTAAAGGTTTTGAGTTTAAAGGCATGCACCACCACCGCTGGGCTCATTTCAGTGAAAACATTGCGCATGTGTGTTTGTGTGATGTGTGTGAATGTGAGCATATGTGTGCCACAGCACCAGTGTGGAGGTCAGAGGAGACTTTGCAGAGCTGATTCTTTCTTTCCATAGTACGTTTCAGGGATTGAACTAAAGTTGGCATGTTTGTGGGTCATTTTATAGGCCTTAATTTTGTGAGCCTGTATTAATTATTTGCATTAATGTTGTTTAGTGTTGCATTTCCATAAATGCAGAGAGGGCATACTGGTCGACCCTCCCTTGTCCTTCTAACTCTTCAGGAATCACTATTCTATGTAACTTGCTGGACAGCTCTTTAAAGCTTGTATGTAGGAATGGGAATATGCTCAGCTTCTGAATCTGGACTACTTCAGTCCATGTTCATAGTTTTCTCCATCTTGGTGAAAAATGACAGGATTTCATTTTCTCTTTTGGCTGAATGATACTCCATTGTTTTTGTTAACCATTCATCTGTTGATGGCCATGTAGGCTAATCCCATATCCCTTCTTCTGTGAACAGTGCTGTAATATGTGACCTATTTTGGAAAGATGAAGGAAAGCAGTATGTGAAGATTACAGACCTCACAGCTTCCAGTAGCATGTAGTCAAGTAACACGTAATAATATGGAGGTCAACACCAGAAAGGCTAACAAAGATGGAAATGGTTGCCATTTCAAAATCTTAATTGGAAAGGGGTGGGTGTACTGGCTGCTTTTGTGTGTCAACTTGACTCAAGCTGGAGTTATCACAGAGAAAGGAGCCTCCCTTGAAAAAATGCCTCCATGAGATCCAGCTCTAAGGCATTTTTTTCAATTAGTGATCAAGGGAGGGAGGGCCCCTTGTGGGTGGTGCCATCCCTGGGCTGGTAGTCTTGGGTTCTATAAGAAAGCAAGATGAACAAGCCAGGGGAAGCAAGCCAGTAAGCAAAATCCCTCCTGACCTGCCTCCCCATGGCCTCTGCATCAGCTCCTGTCTCCAGGTTCCTGCCTCCAGGTTCCTGCCTCCAGGTTCCTGTCTCCAGGTTCCTGCCCTGCCTGAGTTCTTATCCTGACTGCCTTAGAGAACTAACTGTGATATGGAAATAAACCCTTTCTTCTCGAAGTTGCTTTTGGTCATGGTGTTTTATCACAGCAACAGAAACCCTAATTAAGACAGGTGTTTTGGCCGCATGCCTGTCTATGTACTACATTTGTGCCTGGTGCTTAGGGAGGTCAGAAGAGAGCATCCAAACCCTTGGAACTGGAGTTACAGATGGTTGTGAGCTACCATGTGGGTGTTGGAAACCAATTCAGGTTCCCTAGAAAAACATCCAGTACTCTTAGCCACTGAGCCATCCTCCGACCCTTATTTGGCATTTTAAGAAGGTCTTATTTTGGTTATTTGAAAAATGTGTGTGTGTGTGTGTGTGTGTGTGTGTGTGTATGTATGTATGTAGATAGTAGATATACATGTTTGTGTGCAGGTAGCCAGAGAAGCTGAGTCACCCAGAGCTGGGGTTACAGGCAGTTATGAGCCTGAAGTTATGAACCGAACTGTTATTCTGCAAGAGTGCTCTTAACTGCTGAGACATCTCTCCAGCCTCTTATTTGACATTTTAACCAGTGTACTTGAATTTCTTTGCTTACAGAAGAAAAAGAGGAGCGGGAGAGATGGCTTGGTAGTTAGCAGTGCTTGCCCTGTATGATGGCTAATCTGGGTTGCCAAGGTGACTGTATTTGGAATCAACTAAAACACAAGCTGTTGGGCACTTAAGAGGAGTTTTCTTGAGTAGATTATTTGAAGCAGAAAAACCCGCCTTAGCTGTGGGTGGTGCTTTCTGGTGACAGCCCAGAAAAAGGACACAGAAGAAGGGACTTGTTTTTGCTTGAGAGCAATCATTTGTTTGTCCTGTGCCTTGTGCATTCCTTCACTGGTGTTAGAATCAGTTTCTTTGGCCTTCCAATGTGTACTGAAGACCAGTGGGTCTCCAGATACTCTCAAAGCCTATGACCCCAGATTGGAACTCATGAGATATCCAGCCTCACAAACTGAACATCTACCAGTTTCTTGGTAGCATGAGACAGTCATTGCTGGACTACCTGGGCCACATTCTAGTAGCCAATTTAATAAGTCTTTAAAAAAAGAAAATTGGGGCATGGGAGGGGTTGTTTCAAGTCAGGGTTTCTCTGTGTGGTCCTGGCTGTCCTGAATCTCCCTTTGTAAACCGGGCTGACCACAAACTTGGAGATCTGCCTGCCTCTGCCTCCTGATTGCTGGGATTAAAGGTCACCACTGCCAGCTGGTAATAAGTTCCCACCTAATGTGTAAGCTTATTCATCCTATCAATTCTGCCATTGTGAACAAGGTCATAAAAACCATGAACTAGCTGTCGTCTTTTTGAGGCAGGGTCTCACTATATAATGCAGGCTAGCCTGGAACTCCACCTGGTCTCAAAGTCACAGGGATCTACTTGCTTTTGTTTCCTGAGTGCTGAAGTTCAAGGTGTGTGCCACCATGTGTGGCAGAGCTAGCATTTAAAAAAAATCTTTTATTTACTGCACAAATATGCATGGAAAATCTATATTGTACTGGCACATGTACCAGAAACTGACTGCAGTAAGCCAAATAGATGTGGTTTCTAGTTTTATCAATTGCTTAAGAAAAAGGGCCTTAAATAGAGCTAAACAACTAATGTACAGTTATAAGTCACACTTAGTGACATTACATGTGAGAATTCAAAAAAGAGGTTCTCCCATCAGCCCCCAGGGTTCACATTCATCTCATCTTTTCTGCTTAGAGAATTCAATTTCCGAAAAGCAGGTACACAGACTGGCATTTGAAAGCACAATAGTGTTCCAGGAGGTAATAGACACCCATTATCCACACAGCTTTTTAATCTTTTCTATATTAATTCTTCTATTTATAGCCACTCTACATAAAATGCAGCTGCCTGTGTATTCCTCGTGCGTGTAAACCATACAACAAAGTCTCGGCTTAATTAAAATACCATAAAGTGGGTGAAAAGCGGCAGCCTAGCGCGCTCTCCTCCTTTCTTCTCCCATCAATAGGATTAGAAGTTTTCTCCATCCAACTTTGTCTTGAGATCTTTATCCCAGGCATTCTCAGAACCACCGGCTAATGAGAGGTATCAGTGAGTCAGGGGGAGGGAGAAAGGGCTTATTTTCCAATTATGAATGTCCCGATTCATTAACGATGACTCCGACATTTGTTGTTGGACTCGGGTTGTCAGGGACTTGCATCTCAACAATAGTGGCATGTGGATCTCTGCCATCTCTCATCAATCTCGTGTGGAGGTGCCATTAGAAAGACCCAGCAGAAAGCAGAGTTGGAAAGAAAAAAACATGCGTGTCCAGGCCATAATTGTATTAGCTTGTTGAAAAAAAACTCATTCCCTTTGGTTATCATTGGCAAGTCTTGAAATTCATTAAGACAGGGCTTATCCTGTGAACTTTACAGCCAACTGTAAGACATGGAAAAGTGCAGAGGCCAGTGTCAGATCCAAGGTCACAACCTGTCTACAGCCGTAGAGCAGCCAGTGGCAGTATCAGTTAACATGCTGGTTTTGCAGTAGTTTACATAATAATACCCATGACTATTCTTCAGCGTTCTGTGAGCACATTTGGGCTTTTTTATGAGGCCACTTGTCCTTGATGTATCATAAAAAAAATGTAGTCAAACTCACTAGAAGAATTCAGATAGCGGTTCCTTTTATCTCTGGCATCAGCCTCTGCAGTCTCGGGTCAACCACAGTCTGAAAACTTTAAGTGCAACAGAAATAAGTGTAAGCAGAAATAAGCTGTGTGTGGGTTTTCAACGTTGTGCCTCTTACTAGCATGGCGCAGTCTTGGCTGTGGAGCCAGCGTACCTGGGCCGTGAATCCTCCCATTGTTTAGAGTGTCCATGCTGGATGCATTGCTAGCTGGGAGCCATGCCAGTTGTCGGTGCCACCACTGGGCTGCTTTTGTTTGAGGGACCCTGCTCCAGGAGGCTGACACTGTGCCTCCATCCTGCAGCACCTCCTTCCACCTTACTGTGCAGGCAAGAACAGTGACGAAGGAACAATGTGTGTGTGCGTAACATTTATTACAGTATATTATTTATTTGATCTATTGTTAATCTTTACCTATGTATAATTTATAGATTAAACTTCATCACAGATACGCTTGTATAAGAAAAATATAGCAAATACAGGATCTGATGTTGTCCATGACATTGGACATCCTTTGAGAGTCTTGGAAGAGATCCTCTGGGAATAAAAAAAGTCCTACTTTTCTTTGATCAGTCCAGTGTTATTGTTCAGGAATACTGAAAACAAACTCTTTTTCTTAACCTAATATTGGACTTAGGGGAATAATCTAAACCAGGACGGCTCAAACCTTTTTACTTAAAGACAAATAAACTGTGTTTCTTGAGATTTATTTTTATTTATGTGAAAGTTGGTGTGACTGTGTGTTTGTGCCTATGAAGACCAGGAGAATGTATCATGTGGAGCTGGACGTGCAGGCAAATGTAAGCTGCCTGGTGTAGGTGGTGGGAACTGAACTCTGATCTTCTGCAAGAGCTACAAGCTCTCTTCATCAAGGCCATCTCTCTAGGCTCAACTGTTTCCACCTGTGAACCCTTTTCATTTTAGAAATTATATGCAACCTTTGAGTGGTTTGGGTGTACAAAATAGATATACAAATAAAACATTTACTCATAATAATTCATGAATGAACTTATCTTAAAACAATTCTGGGTCTCAGAAGATGGCTAGGTTGTTTTCTTCGTTAGGGTTACTACTATTAGGGTGAAACAAACACCATGACCAATTAGCAAGTTGGGGAGGAGAAAAGGTTTATTTGGTTTATTCTTCCACATCATAGTCCATCGTGGAAGGAAGTCAGGACAGGAACTCAAACAAGACAAGAACCTGGAGGCAGGAGCTGATGCACAGGTCATGGAGGGGTGCTGCCTCTGGCTCACCCCTCATGGCTTGCTCAGCCTGCTTTCTTATAGAACCCAGGACCACCAGCCCAGGGATGGCACCACCCATAATGGGCTGGACCCTCCCCTATCAATCACTAATTAAGAACATGGCCTAGAGGCTTGCGTAGAGTCTGATCTTATGGAGAGATTTTCTCACTTGAGCTTTCTCCTCTCTGATGACTAGCTTGAGTCAAGTTGACATAAAACTAAGTAGTACAACGTGGTAAAAAAGTGCTTTTCTTCAGGCTAGAGGATTTCAAGCCCCGGAACCCATATTTTAAAAGAGCCTTGTATGCTGCTGGGCACTTGCAATCCCAGCACTGGGAAGGCAGCAACAGTTCTTGGATAGTGTGCTCTGGGGAACAAATTCTGGACTTCACACTTTCCTAATACAGCTAAAAATCCAGCCCTGTGGTTTCTTTTCAATACTCAGGGTTATTTCCTATAGTACTATAGAGTACAGTATGATATATTATTTATATTATAGTTCTATTTCTCTAATTTTGCTTTTGAACTTACTATTAGGTCATCTTTGTTCCCTTTTTCTTTTGTCTGATCTCTTGCTCTGTTCTCCCTGGCACAGCACTCTTCTGCATGTCTCGTCTTCTTTCTCCCTTTGCCTGTTCACTTCTTCTCTCCTTTTCCCTCTTAGCATCTCCTCCATTCATCTCTCTTGTCTCCTGTCTCCACGTTTACTTTAGCTCTAGCACAATGCACAGCGGTTTTGCCGGTTTTAGTTGTATGGTCATTGGTGATGTTTATCAGGCTGTGATTGGTTTTAAGTGCAGTTCTACATCTTTCCTGGTTTGATGCTTCTGCTATAGCGGTTTGCTTCTTCTAAATGGGGTAGCACAAAAGCAGGCTGTTTATTAAAAAGATGGCCATCTCATCAAACCAGAAGAGATATCCACACCCATTCATATCCGAGTTGTCATACAGAAATTCAAGAAGCTTGAGAGAACACCAACAGGACTCCTCCCAATTCCTTCCACCTGCACTCAAGGATGTGCCAAATAAAGGTGTCAGAAGCCCCGAAGGAGGAAGCAAAAGAAGTGGCTGAGTTCAGCCCATTAGAGGGAGGAGAGGAAAGTCAGCAATACAAAAGCCAACCCAAGACAAATGAGAGCAAATGAAAATAGTCAGCAGCAATGACGAAAACATCAGCAAAGAGATGGAGAATCGAAAGAAAAACAAAAACAAAAACAAAAACAAAAACAAAAACAGATGGAAATGTTGTAACGAAAGCTGCAGAGGGCCCTGGATGGAGCTCACTTCACAGAGTGCTTGTGTAGCGTGCACACAGTCCTCAGCAGGATCCTCAGCACTTCATGGTCTGAACGTGGTGGTGTATGTCTGCAATCTCAAGGCAAGGGAGGACCGGGAGTTCAAGGTCATCTTTAGGTGTGAATTGAGTTCTAGGCTGTCTGAAACATAGGAGACTGTCTCAAAAGAAAAACTCAAAAGATCAAACAAAAAACATAGTGGAAAGTACTGCCAATAGAGTTGACCAAGCAGAAGAAAATTACAAATGGAGGACAAGTTTGACAGAATCCTCTACCACCGCCCAGCCAGAATCCTATATTTAAATATCGAGACAGACAAATATATGCAACCATGATCAAAATGTCCTAGAACTCCGGCAAACCATGTTGAGGCCAAACATAATTTTTGGGTCCTTCGAAAGACCCAACAAGCAGCTGAAAGAGCCAGATGCAGATATTTGCACAGGACCAATGGACAGAAGCTGTTGACTCCTGCAGTTGAATTAGGGAAAAGCTGGAAGAAGCTGAGGAGGAAGGTGACCCTGTAGGAGGGCCAGCAGTCTCAATTAATCTGGACCCCTGAGATCTCTCAGATACTGGACCACCAAACAGACAGTATATACCAGATGTTATGAAGCCCCCAACAAATATACAACAGAGGACTTCCGGGTCTGGGTTTAATCAGAGAAGATGCACCTAACCTTCAAGAGACTGGAGGCCCCAGGGAGTTTAGAAGTCTGGTGGGGTGGTGGGAGTGAGGGGGATAGGGACATCGTTGTGAATACAGGGGGGTGAGATGGAGGTATGGGATGTGGAGCAGTAGGAGGGTGGACCAGAAGGGGAGTAAAATCTGGAGTGTAATAAAATAAAATAAAATAAATAGGAAATTTGGGGATAGATAGGAGGCTGAGACAGATGCTAAAAGTGTGAAGATCTGCTCAATAAAATCCTAGCAGCAAATCCCCAAAGCCGAGAGAAAGAAATACACATTCAAACATGAGAGGCATTTAGAAGCTCAAATAGACATGACCAGAGAAGAAACTCTCCACGATATATAGTCAAGATGTCAAAAATGCAGAGCAAAAAGGTGTTATGGAAAGCTGTAAGAATGCCAAGTCCTCACAAGGCAGAAACACTAGAATCATGTCAGATCTCCTGTCACCGATCCCAGAGCCAGAAAGACAGGGCATAAATATTTAATATTTTAGTAAATAACTGCCAACCTCGAGTATGACATCCAGCAAAGATGGCTTTGAAAACTGATACAGAAATAAGGACACTTGAAGACAAGAAAAACCAAGGCAGTTCATGACCACCAAGCTGGAAATGCTGAAGAAGTTACTTAGATGAACATTGTATACAGAAGAGTGATAGAGTCTCAATCATGGGGGCACAGGTGACTCTAAGTTCCATGATGTTCACCTGGCTGAGGAAGTAGTGTGATCATGTTAGTGGGTTTCCCAGGTTGAGGCGTACTCATGGCTCTCCGCAAAGGCAGGAAACAAACAAACAAACACCCCAAAAAACAAATAAAAAAAATGGACAAGTCACAAGAATTAGTAAGCTTCTGTCAATGATTACTTTAAACATAAATGACCTTGACTTAACCACCAAAGAGGCATGGACTGGCAGACTGCAGGAAAAAGAGTACAAATGTGGATCCAAACATCTATCATGGAAAAACCACATCTTCCTGGTAAATATATCCATAGACTGGAAGTGAGAGGACAGGAGGAAAATCCCTTGATCAAATAACACCTGAGAAATGGTTGGTGTCTCATATCTGACAGAATGGAGTTCATGTGAAAATAGAAGAGATGAAAAGTCCCTGCAAGCTTCTGTAAGGCAAAGGACACTGTCAACAGGACAAAGCAACAGCCAACAGATTGGGAAAAGTTCTTTACCAATCCTACATCCAGTAGAGGGCTAATATCCATATATACAAAGAACTCAACAAGTTAGACTCTCGAGAACCAAATAACTCTATTAAAAATGGGGTACAGGCAAACAAAGAATTCTCAACTGAGGAATCTTGAATGGCCGAGAAGCACCTAAAGAAATGTTCATCAGGAAAATGCAACATAGATTCGAAAAAAATCTCAATAAAATTCTTACAAATGAAACCCAAGAACATACTAAGGACATCATAAGTCATGCATGACCAAGTTGGCCTCATTCCAGAGATGCAAAATTGGTCAGCATTCACATATTAATAAGTGTAATTCAGCACATAAGTACACATAGGGTTAGAAACTGTAAAGCATATCAATTTATACAAAAAAAGACCTTCAGTCAAGTTCAGTGTCCCTTCAGAATAAAAGCTTTGAGGAAACTAGGAGTAGAAAAAAAACATATATCAAATATTGTTTTCTTTTTTCATATTAATCTGCTTTTATTTTTCATTAGATATTTTCTTTATTTACATTTCAAATGTTATCCCCTTTCCTAGTTTCCCCTCCGAAAATCCCTTACCTCCTTCCCTCTCCCCCTGCTTCCCAACCCACCCACTCCTATTCCCAGTCCTGGCCACAATGCAAGTCTTTCTTTTTTAATTTTTATTAGATATTTTCTTCATTTACATTTCAAATGCTATCCTGAAAGTCCCCTATACCCTCCCCCACCCCTCGCCCTGCTCCCCTATCCCCTTCTTGGCCCTGGCATTCTCCTGAAGTGGGGCATATAAAGTTTGCAAAACCAAGGGGCCTTTCTTCCCAATGATGGCCGACTAGGCCATCTTCTGCTACATATGCAGCTAGTGACACGAGCTCTGGGGGTACTCATTAGTTCATATTGTTGTTCCACCTATAGGGTTGTGGACCCCTTCAGCTCCTTGGGTAATTTCTCTAGCTCCTCCATTGGGGGCCCTGTGTTCCATCAAATAGATGACTGTGAGCATCCACTTCTGTGTTTGCCAGGCACTGGCATAGCCTCACAGGAGACAGCTATATCAGGGTCCTTTCAGCACTTTTTCTTGACTTATCATTTAATTGGAGATGATTTGCACAATTTATTAGTAGAAATATTCTAGGTACTTTGTGATTTCCAATTTAATTCCATTGTAGCCAAACAACGTACCATGCACAATATCTACCTTTTGGCTGTGCTACTGGGGTATTCAGGGGTACCTAGGTATTCAGGAAAAATATGTAAAGTGAAAACATGCCACACTAGAGGCTTAAATAGACACAATTCATTATGTGCAAATAATTCTTGAAAAGAGAAAAAAGAAGTTGTGAGTAGGAAACCTGAAGAGCCACCTTGTGCAGATGTGTGCAGATGTGTGTAGATGGACAGCAGTCGTCAGGTCAAGCAAGTTTATTTGTCTATCTATCTATCTATCTATCTATCTATCTATCTATCTATCTATCTATCTATCTACTATTTTTGAGACATTGTCTTTCTATTATGTAGCTCTATCTGTCCTGGATTAAGCTATGTAGACCAGGCTGGCCTCAAACTCCCAGACATCCACCTGCTTCTGCCTCCCAAGGGCCACTACACATCTTAACCATAATTAGAACCTACCTTACACCTCTTAGATTAGAAAGGTGAAGCAACCACATCAAAGGTTGAAAAGTGTTACTCTGGGTGGAATCGCATCCCATCCAAAAAGATGCACCTCTCCTGTTTGTGAAGCAGGTGGTTGCAAGATGGAACCGAGGAGGACATTCTGGCTTGAGGGAGCCCTACAATCTAACCCATTCTGTTTTCATAAGGCACGTGACTGATCACAGAACATCAGGAGGAACATCACGTGAAGGTAGAGGTGAAGATTAGAGTCCTGACCTCCAAGCCAAAGATCACCAGGAGCTACCAGAGCTGGAACGGACCCTCTGCTCCTCCAGATTTCAAGGACAGCATGGCTTTGCCAACCTCTTGTTATTGGACTTTCAGGATCTACAGCTGTGCAGCAATAGACGCTCATTGTTTGCATCCACCCTGGGGTTGCAGTGCTAGTAAACACAGTCAAGCAACTGGAGTTCTCTTCTACCACTGGTGACGGTTTTAAACAGCCATTTCTTCTTGAGGTCAACAAATGCTCATGCATAACCCAGCAGTTCTGCTCTTAGGTATTTATCTAAGGGCAGTGAGGTTCCTATATTTGCACAAGATCGTTCTTTGTGAGTTTTGATTTAACTGGCACAAACCAGAGCTCAGTAAACACCCATGGGAGGAAGGAGGAGACCAGGAGGAGGAAGGAGGAGACCAGGAGGAGGAAGGAGAAGACCAGGAGGAGAAAGGAGGAGACCAGGAGGAGGAAGGAGGAGACCAGTATTTGTAATCCTGGATCTCACGGAGGGATATCAAGGAGGAGCCTTGCACAAGCGCAGCGGTGTTGATGAGTTTCAGAAGCTGTTTGCAGCTATAAGAAGTTAGACATAAAGAAACATCATTTAACTGAATAGTCGGACAATCAAAGCTAATCTCCTTTGGCAGAAGTTGGAAAAGTAGCTCCCTCTGCAGGACATCTTAGGAAGAACCATTTGGAAACATTCTAGAGGGAGGGAAACACCGCCATGTATTTGTTATACTCTAACAGTTGGACCTTTTACTTTTGTGTATTTTATGTTAGGACCCATGGTATTCAGTTTTTCTTTCTCCTCTTTTATTGGAATGCGGTAACAGAATCTATGATAGATATGGTGACATTCGTGAACAGTAACTTTCTGTTTCTTGTTCCCCTCTTCCTTTAGAGGTAATTGGCTAGAATATCTGAAAAGACAGTTTTATATAGTGAATTGTCACTGGATAATTGTCCCCAGAGACTATCATTTTTTCTATTTCTCTCTGTCTTTTCCTTACTTTAACCCCACCCTGGCTAAATCTGGGACAAGTGCTTTGGCTTTTCCAGTTGTGCTTAGATAGTAAATCATCTTGTTCCAGCATTTCAAGAGCCCATGCTAGCCTAAGAATCACATGACTTCAGCTTGGTCCAGGGTAACAATCAAACCTCAAACTTGCCCCATGTGAATGTCTTCCCTGTGCTTGGCCCTGGCTCCCGGCTCAGAGGTCACTAAGGATCTAGTCAGTTCCTGGTCAGATTTGCTATCAGCTGGGCTGTGTGCTCAGTTACTGGCTGCTTGTCTGACATTTGTCCAGAGGCCAAGGATAGCAAATCCCACTGCCCAGGAACCAGAAGGGCAACGCCCAGCACCTGTTTCTCCCCACCACCTTCTGTAAACCCTCTACCCTCAGACAAGATCCTTCTGTCCACCCAGATGCCTTGCTCTCCGTAACAGAGTCACACAAGGTCCTTGGCCTACTGTGGTTGTTCTCAAGTGACACAGCGAAGTCCCCCCTCCCTCCCTTTAAACATCTTACATAATTAATCTCTTTCCTCTCCTTGTCTCCCCTATTTTTTTCCTGTTGGTTTTTGTCACATTGGGCTTTCTATTCCAGTTATTTTTGTACATAGCTGAGATAATCAAGCTATTGGAGATTTCACTTTGCCCCCCTGCCCATGGTTTAGAGGGGTGCAAATGTAGTCAGCCTCAAAGACTGAGCAGGTGGCTAGCCAAAGCTGCTCTCTCAGGATCCATTGCTTTCGGCAGGGTTCAGCCTGACTTTTTAAAACGTTCAATAACCCAAGTGTTCCTGATTCCTTAGGTCATATTTAAATGTACCCAATTTTTTGCTCTTCATGAAGTAAAGTAACTTTTAAGACTCTGTACATGGGGCTGGGTTATCTTGAGAGTTAGGCATGCTATAAAAGGTAGTTTGTTTAGATCTCTCCTGTGCTCCCATCTCTTGTCATAATACCCTGAACCATGTATCTGTCAACAAGAAGACCACCATCAGATGGTCTCTATCAACCTAGGACTAGAACCTACATGCCAAGGTTCTTTATAATATACCCTTATGGTATAGACTCAATGGACCAAGAGTGTGGACAGCTACCTGAATCGGCTTGGAACATGGTTTCCTTTAGCATGAAGAGGTCATAGCCCTTAAATTAGCTGTTCTCAGCCTGTGGGTCAAGACCTCTTTGAGGATCATATGTTAGATATCCTGCATATCAGAAATTTACATTATAATTCATAGTAGTAGCAGATTACAGTTATGAAGTAGCAATAAAATAATTTTATGGTTGGGGGTCACCATATGAGGAACTATATTAAAGGGTCACAGCATTAGTAAGTATAAAAAAAACCCTGCCTTCAAAATGATGTACAGCCGGGCGTGGTGGCGCACGCCTTTAATCCCAGCACTCGGGAGGCAGAGGCAGGCGGATTTCTGAGTTCAAGGCCAGCCTGGTCTGCAGAGTGAGTTCCAGGACAGCCAGGGCTAGACAGAGAAACCCTGTCTCGAAAAAACCAAAAAAAAAAAAAAAAATGATGCACATATTATGCTAAGTACTCTGAAAGCATCTAGGTTAATGGAAATAAGGTATTTTTCTGATGCCTATTTACAATGGTAATTTCTTCTCAATTAATATTTTAACCTTGTCAATTGTCTAAATGTTCTGGCTTTATGATGCTACTCAGTGAGGAGCTTGGTTTTTTTTCCTTAGCTACTCACATGGACACACACTTCTCTAGAGATGTAAACACACACACACACACACACTCTCTCTCTCTCTCTCTCTCTCTCTCCTGAAAATAGAATCTGTTTGGCTGTATTGAAGTCTCGTACCTGTTTGCCTTTCATTAAACTTACTGACAAGTGACCTCGAGGGAAGAACACAGTGAATCCCAGTTGAACCTTTAACAAAAACCTTGCCAAATTTGCCTCCAGGAACAAAGGCATTCTGCAACGCAGGCTGGACTGGGCAAATTCTCTCAGCCCGGGAATATCAGACGCATTCATCTCAGCAGCGAACCTCAAAGCCCCGTGAAGCATCAGTGTGTGTGGCCTGGAATACTAACAATACATTTTAATTTCAAGGCACTCGTGCCTGCAGGGTTTCGGTCAATTTAACAGAAAAAAAATAATGAAAAACAAAGGAATATCAAATAAAATGACAGGCTGATCATAATCAGGTTTATAAGCAGAGAGTTGTCATGGTTCTTAATAAAATGTGAATAAGTAAGGTTCTGGTTCTACATTAAAACTATAGAAAGAACAAGTCTTTGCAACATCATTGCTTATCAGAACATAGCTCCGGGATAGCCAGGGACTAATGGTGTGAGCCAGGGGCACGTCAGCAGAAGCCAAACGATGTCATGGAGTCTTCAAGTCTTCGTTCTCACGCACGTTCTTGCTGTAGCTGAGCGGATCTCTTATGTGGCAATGGAAATCTTTCCAATATTTTGTTGTCTGGCAAGCTTCAGTAGTCAATGTTATTACTTTGTAGCTGTGGGCCAAGCCACAGGTGAAGGTCAGAGACCGGGCAGCTGGAGAACGGGTGGAGGTGGAAGTGAGGGGGTAAGCAGGTGAGGGCGGGTAGAAAGCAAGAGGTCCAGGCAAGTAGAGTTCGCTCAAAATCTGGTGGTGATGTCTTGGCATCAGGAAGAGGATGATGTAGAGAAATAGTAGCCACCAGAAAGCCTGGCAGAGAAGCCAACAGAGACAGTGAGGAGCCACGTGAGACCAGCAGGTCAGAGCTGGCCTACAGTTTCCTGGCATGGTGGTGGCAGGGAGGTCTGTGCACGCTGAGGACTCTTGCACTGAAGGGGACAGCTCTTTCACGTAGCTGCCACAGAGATGTTTTTGTTCACAAATGTTGTCTACTTCTTATGCTTTTCTCTTTTGTTTGCTTGCTTTTCTATTTTAGGAGGAAGGAAGTTGGATAGTAGGCCATCTTTACTGTCCAAAAAAGCACGTCTTGTAAGATTCTCAATAACAAGGGCTGGAGGAGAGGTGGCTCAGTGGTTAAGAGCACTGACTGCTCTCCAGAAGTCCTGAGTTCAATTCCCAGCAACCACATGGTGGCTCACAACCATCTGTAATGGAATTTGATGCCCTCTTCTGTAGGTATACATACAGATAGAGCATGCATATAAACAAACAAACAAACAAACAAACAAATTAAAAAAGACTCTTAATAACAGACTTTCTGTGTCATATATACATGAGAAACACTATGTGTGTGTGTGTGTGTGTATATATGTATATATAAACATGTATGTCTATCTATCTATCTATCTATCTATCTATCTATCTATCTATCTATCTATCTTCTTTGTAATTTGAAACACAGTAGCTCAGCAAAGGTTCTGAGAAGTCCTGCAATCAAGAGACCCATCTAATTTCTTCTGTCACACATGGACTTGCTTTTACATCTGAAAAATATGTATTATTTTAAAACTTCAATTAATCAATTATTGTATGGGTATGCTCTGTGTGTGTGTGTGTGTGTGTGTGTGTATGTGTGTGTGTGTAGATGTAGGTGTGCGTGCATCACAGAGTACATGAGAAGGACAGAGGACAAGCTGTGGGAGTTGTTTTTTTCCTTCCTTCATGTGTCTAGGGGAGTAAACTCAGCTCATTAGGCTGAGTCATATTGCTGGGTGCAAAGATGTAACATTCATTGATTCTATACTGGAATTAAATAGAGGAACGCAGAAATCAAGTAGGTACCTGAAACATAAGCAAATGAAACTTGAAAAATGCTCTGCATTGAACTGTTAGGACAAGCATATAGCATGTCATACATGTGACACCCCTTGGAGGGACAATGAAAGGAAACGAGAGAAACACAGAAGTGAGAAGAAAGCTCAGGTCCATGGGGGGATGCAAAGAGGGGCACAATGGTTAGGAAAACCGCTGCAGAGGACCTGAGTCCAGTTCACAAGGGCCTGCAACTCCAGCTGCAGGGGATCTGACACCTTCTGTCTTCTGTAGGCACCCACAAACATGTGTCATATAGTCACACACACACACACACACACACACACACACACACACACACACACACACATCCATACAGAAATACAGACAAATAAAAATAAATCCTAAAAAAAATAAGATCTCTTAACTTCTATTGTTAAAATCCATGTGTATGCCGGGCGTGGTGGCGCACGCCTTTAATCCCAGCACTCTGGAGGCAGAGGCAGGCAGATTTCTGAGTTCAAGGCCAGCCTGGTCTACAAAGTGAGTTCCAGGACAGCCAGGGCTACACAGAGAAACCCTGTCTTGGAAACAAACAAACAAACAAACAAACCAAAAACAGGAAAAAATCCATGTGTCTTTGCTTGCAGACATCTTCTCACCTTGGCAATCCTGTTTCTCATGCTGCCTTTTGAGATGATTTGACTGCAGATACCCCCCCCCCCCCGACCTTCCCCCCTAAGCTCTGAGCAGCTAATCTGAAAAACTGCTCTTCTAGAACTCCTCTTACTTTGGGCCCGTGGGTCTCAGCTGTAAGGACCAAAAAACCATGTCAGGCCAACTTTGGAGAGACTGCTGGAAATCCTTGCCTTTCCGATATGAGTGACATAATATCAAATGCATGCATAGCACTACCCAGAGAGCCTCCTACAGTCTAGTTAGAAACCAACTTCTAGAAAGAATTTAAAGTGGTGTGTGGGCTGAGACGGAATGATGAGAGTGGTTACTCAACATCATTGACATGGTCAATGTTTTTTACAGCAGAGATGATTTGAAAATAGTCAGGAGAAGCAAAGAATGGGATTCAAAACCAAGGGGATGAACCACATTGTTCTTCAAGTCTAAACACTAAATGTGTAGTATGGCCACATAGAGGCTGCTTACACCAAAGAAACTTTGTTTTAAGTTGGAATTCCATCAAACTCAGAATCCAACAGTGGAACGCATGGTCGTGGTGTCTAGGTGACTGTGTATCCTGAATAAGTCTAGCATGGAGTCGTGACAGCACTTAGGATTCGGAACTCTGAGCACTGTTTGGGCTTTGAGGATCCACCTTAACATGAAAAAATATTAAAAAGCAATGAAAGTCAACAGGTGACCCCAAACATAGGCTCCAGGTCTTCTATAGACTTTCCAGTAGCTGTGTGTACTGGCTAGTTTTGTGTCAACTTGACACAGGCTGGGGTTATCACAGAGAAAGGAGCTTCAGTTGGGGAAGTACCTCCATGAGATCTAGCTGTGGGGAATTTTCTCAATTAGTGATCAAGGGGGAAAGGCCCCTTGTGGGTGGGACCATCTCTGGGCTGGCAGTCTTGGATTCTATAAGAGAGCAGGCTGAGCAAGCCAGGGGAAGCAAGCCAGTAAAGAACATCCCTCCATGGCCTCTGCATCAGCTCCTGCTCTCTGCCCTGCTTGAGTTCCAGTCCTGACTTGCTTGGTGATGAACAGCAGTATGGAAGTGTAAGCCGAATAAACCCTTTCCTCTCCAACTTGTTTCTTGGTCATGATGTTTGTGCAGGAATAGAAACCCTGACTAAGACACTGTGTGTTCCGTGTGCACGGGCGTGTGGAAGGGCAGGTTGGGTGGGGGGAGTTAGCTAGGGTTGTTACTGGGAGCCACATGTGCCTTTCCACCTCTTGCCTCCATAGAAAAGAGCCCTGGTTGCTGGACAAATGGTATTTTGCTTGTGGAGGCCCTCTGTCAGGATCAAGGTCACTGCCCTTGTGTGGAGAGTTAAGGGACTGAAGATAGGTGTACCTTTTCTAGGGAGGGCTCAGGGTACTGCTGAGGGCGAGCTAGCTAACGAGCTGCTTCAGGCATGACTGAGGATTAAGCTTTTCACTGGGACAGAACAATCAATGTTTGGTTCTTCCCAACGCCCTTCAGGAGTCGCTTCCCAATTATATTTAGATGGAAGTGAGTTTTCTGAGATGCCACAGAAGACTGCAAAGGACACAGATGCCGTGAGCATAAAAGAAGGGAAGATATACTCCGGAGAAGTCAGCGTCGGGGGAAGAAGCCTTTAAAAATTTAAAAGGTATTTCAAACAAACAGCAGCTTCTTGTGACAGATTCTTTCTCGAGTTTCTTTTAGATTGCCCTCGGTCCCGACCTTCCTCCTTCTCTGCTCATCAGCAGCATCTATAAGAGGAGATGATACAGAGGCTGGGTACCAGATGAGGCAAGGTTGGAGCAGACAGGAGCAAGGATTTAAAAGGGCTGAGCATTATAGAGGGACTAGGGAAGTGTGGAAAGGACACAGGGAGAAGGCGCGCCCCCTGCTGGTGGTGGGTCAAATGCTGTGATCCTGGAGGACAGATGTGACCACATAGTGTGGGGCTGCTTCACAAGTGCCGCAAAGGAAAGTGGGAACCTGGGTAGCAAAAGAATCAAGACAAGGACCCTCAGCATCTAGGAGAGTGCTGCGCTGCAGGCAGGTACTGTAGCCAGATGGGACCACGGAACCCTTGCTTTCTGAGAGGGGTCTATTGGGTACAGTCTTCAGTTGTATTCTCGGCGTCATTGGTTATGACTCGTGATCAAGACCATTGAAGTACCTAAAGGCAGAATGGTAGTGAAGAAATGAATGAGAATGGAGAGGGAGGGGCAGGTGTGAGTGTTTATCAAGGGGCATCCGGTGTGAGCATGCGCACTGCACGGGCCTCGCTGCAGTTTTGCAAAGCTGAGCGCTTGATGGACGCTTTTAGATTGTGTACCAATAGATTCATACATGCGAAGATATAAAAGGAACTTTGTGTGCTCATGGGACTTTGTTTGAGCTTGGAGCTGGGACTAGAATCCAGGGCACATAAACTAAATGTGCATTGCACCATGAGCTACACCCTCAGTCTCTGGGCCGTGGAGATTCTTGGCTCTGCAACAGCAACACTGTATACACGTGTTATGTATATTGGCTGCCCAGTGCCTGAAACAGCTTTCCCTGTCTGAGAGTTTCCTACATTGTCCTACTGTGGACGGTGACTATTTGTAGATGTTTTCTTTTTGGAGCCCCTCTGATTGTATGGATGGGGTGGGGAATTGATCACCTGACATCCTCTCTGCCACACACTCTTTAATGGTTTAGTGTTATGGAAGCTCAGGGTCTGCCTAGAGCTCCTGTAGATGGCAACACCAGCCACGGAGCAGGAAGGGAGAGAGGACAGAAACGTAGGGAGCTTAATGACAGAGGAGCTTTGCGGGTGGCCATGCCAATGGCCTCTGTGAAGGTGGTGGTGACATCGTGTAATACTGGGCCATTTTCTGGAAGCAGCTGGGACAATGGCTTTTTTTTTTTTTTTTTTGGTTTTTCGAGACAGGGTTTCTCTGTATAGCCCTGGCTGTCCTGGAACTCACTTTGTAGACCAGGCTGGCCTCGAACTCAGAAATCCACCTGCCTCTGCCTCCCAAGTGCTGAGATTAAAGGCGTGTGCCGCCACCGCCTGACTTTCCTTACTTTCTTTCTCTTTGGTCCCTGTGTCCCTCTTACTATACCTAGTAATTCAATAGTCTTTGATTTGACATTATTATCTGGTTTGTTTTTGTTGAGACAAGAGTCTCTCATACTGGCTTAGTGCTAAGTAGCTAAGGATGGTCTTCGATTTCCCAATCTGCTTCTATTTCCTAAATCCTTGGATGACAGGCATGTCCCACCACATGTGTCTAGTTTATGTGGCGGCGAGGAGAAAACCTGGCACTCTACTGATAAGCTACGTCGGCGGCCTTCTATTTTGTTTGAAAAGTCTATTATGTCTTTGCTTTTGTTTCCCTTTTTGTATTTATTTAATTTCATCTTAGAACTTTTATTTTTAACTCTAAGGAAATCTCTTTTCTCTTTTTCTTTTCTTTTTTTTAAAATCTCTTGATCTTTCCACTTTCTTCTCTATAACAGTCTTCTGCATTTTACCTTGACCTCTGACCTCCACATGTATGTGCACACATATGCACATGCCTGCACACACATATGTGTATACACACCATGTATTAGTGAACTGAATAGACAGTTCTCAAGAGAAGAAGTGGCCAACCAAGGTTTGCGAGTTAAAACAGCTCTGAGGTTCTGTTTTTTCCTGGCAGATTAGTTATCAACTGTAAAACAACCAACAACAAGTGCTGTAGAAGATGCAGGTAAAGAAGAACCCTTATTCCCTGCTGGGGGTTGGGAGTACAGTGTGCAGCCACTATGGAAATCAGCATGGAGGGTCCTCAAACCGCAGGAACTAGAACTGTGTGACCCAGTTACAACACCCCTGACACTTCCATGTATATCACACCCACCCTTATAGTTATAGCATTCACAACAGTCAGAGACTGGAACAAGATTAGATGACCACCAACAGGTGAATGGATAAATAAAATGTGCTTCATACATGCAGGGAAATGTTATGCAGCCATCAAGAAAACTGAAATGATAGCATTTGCAATAAAATGAATACAACAATCATTATGTTAGGCAAAATAAACCAAATGCAGAAGGAAAAATATAGTACATTTTCTCTCTCTCACACACAGAGTGTAAATTTAAAGCTACATGTGTGGGTGTGTACGTCATGAAATGTAAGTCTGAAAAGAGGATCATAAGAAGAGAGAAGATGCATTTTTTTTGGTTGTTTTTGTTTGTTTGTTTGTTTTGTTTTGTTTTGAGCTGGGGTCTATGTAGCCCTGGCTGTTGTAGAACTCTCTATATATATACACTAGGCTAGCCTCAACTCACAGAGAAACTGCCTGACTCTATCTCAGGAGTGCTTGGATTAAATGTGTTTGTCACCCAGCCCCAGAACATGGGAAGATAACTTGAGGGAGGTGGAAAAGAGACAAGGTAGTGGAATATATGTAATATAAGAGCAGAAGTTGAATCTTAAAGAAAGGGAACTTCTGGGAAGTGGTGGTACATGTCTTCAATCCCAGCACTCAGGAGGCAGAGGCTAGTGGATCTTTGAGTTCAAGGCCAGCCTGGTCTACGGTGTGAGTTCCAGGACAGTGAGGGTTACAAAGAGAAAGCCCTACCTTGTAACAACCAAACAACAAACAAGAAAATAAAACAAAACAACAAAAATGGAGCCACAAAGTGGGGAGGGCCCCTGGGGGGGCAGTGAAGGAGAGGAGAAAAGGAGACCCAAGTATAATGCCACTTATGTTTTAAGATGTCACCATGATACTCATGACTTTGTATGCTAACACTCAAAATTGAGTTTTAAAACAGTGAACTATTCTCAGTTCACACATCAAGAGTGCTGAATGCTGTAGGTGTTAGCATAGAGATGTGGTGAGTTCAAAACCTTTGAGAGGGTACACAATGACCTTTAAAAGTTTAACGATTCTCTCTAATATAAAGTGTACAGCGAGGACAGAGAAGGAAAGGCCCGACTCTTGAGACTCTGACTGAGAAATGGTGCGCTGCTCTGGACCACTGATGACCTAAGAAATGTGAGGGGTCAGCCAGCAGGAGATGCAAACTTTACCAGGACATGGCTGGGAAGAGCCAGGCCTCCAGAAAACAATTTAGAGCTCATCACTAAGCATCAGAGGGAAGTGACTGGAGATTTGGCCACAGGTAATGTCACAGTCTCAAACGCACTGCCCGACTCAGGAAGGCTGCTATGTAGGCATGACTTAGAGAGATCAAAAGTCTTAAGAATAGGGAGTCCATGCACCTGTCAGCTGGAGGCCACAGAGGGCCACAGGTAAACTTAATGGATGCTGGCAGACATGATAGCTCAGGACGGGTGCACTTATCAGAGGCCAGCAGAAGCCAGGCTAACTGTGGGCCAGAGGCCTGACCACACCAGCGATTGCCCCAAGGAGGAAAACAGAAGAGCAGAATGTGGGATTTGGTTATTGATAAATCAATGCTTTCACAATCACAGAGAATACTTCGGTACAGGAAAAGGATATCCACACTTATTCTTCCTGCAGATAAGCAGAACCTGTAGGATATTATCTTAAGCTACAGGATAACTGATTATACGAAATATCTACTTTAAAAATGAGTGGTCTCAGAAGTCTGCAGCCTCTTGCTATTTTTCATGGAGATGACTCCAGCCACACAGCTGTTACATAAGGCCAGTTAAACTGTGTGGCAGGAGTGACCGGTGAAAGCAAAGCATGGTGGGTAGGGAGCAGTCTTGGGAAGGTTTGAGAGCCTAATTTGATAGGATGAGATTATCATTCGTTACAAAGACTTTAGGTTTGGTAGAGCAGATACCAGTTGTGCTGAGGGGGCACCTGGGAAGCTCTTGGGAGCCCCAAGTTCACGGTTCAAGGGGGTGTGTTTTGTTTTCCTGTTTGATATCTGATTAAAAACACTAAGACCTTTCTCCATGCATTTCTCCCCTACTGATCTTCAAAATAGGTGATCGAGGAAATATTAAGCTGCACCAGGGGGTGCAACACCATAATTCATCTCAGATTTTGGAAAACTCCAGGGAGGGAAGCTAAGAGGGGGCAGGGAGAGGGCAACTCAGGCATGGTATGAGCCAGTAAGCCTGGGAAAGGTCGCAAGGAAAAGCAAGTTCTGGGGGCTTCTAATTAGACTCCAATACTAGAAAATTAAGCCCACACTTGGTGACTTTTCCAAAGTCTTAGCGTATTTTGAAGCCACAGAATGGACACAATTCTGTGTTGGAATTAATTAATCTATCTATTTGTTTGTTTGTTTATTTATTTGGAACCAGAAGTATGTCCAGTCTCTCAAGTGAGTTTATGTGAAGTTCAGAAGTCATCCCTTCCTTTGGGAAGATACAGTCTGCCTTTTGGTGGTAGGCTCCTTTATCCCGACTGGGCATACTTGCAGGCTGGCCATACCAGGTATGATAGTATATGAAGATCTCAGACACTGATGCTCCTAGCATCTAAAATGTTGTGACAGAATGTTGCCCCCGGAATGTCCAGCTCCTGGCATTCATGCCCTGTCAGCCTCTTCTCCCACGGGGAAGGTCTGACTTGTCATTAATGGAACACTGTGAGAATAAATGGCTTCTAGGGCAAAGCCATAAGAGATATGGGGTCTCTTTCTTGCTTTCTTGCCCTTTTGCTTTGGAGGAAAGAAGTTTCAAATTATCAAAACTTCAGCAGCTCTAAGGACCTGCAAAATCCCAGCAGTCATGTAAGTGTGCTATCTTGAGATTCACAAAGTCCTGTAAAGCCTCTACTTCCTGCAGCCCTGGCCAGCTTCTTCAGTAAATCCCAATGAAAGGCCAGGAGCAGGATCACCATTTAAAAATGTTCCCCAGATATCTGACAAATTGAAGTGGTGGACATCTTTTGTTTGTCTTAAGCTATGAAGTTTTGGAGAAGTGTCTCACTTAGTAATAGCTCAGTAGTATAAACCCTTTGTTCTAGATCATCTTTTACCTTCATTAAGTATTGAAACATATACAGACTTCGTGTTAGGGGTATTGTGAGGATAACCAACTTCTCAGTGCAGAATGAAGCAGCTGGTGAGAGAGAGAGAGAGAGAGAGAGAGAGAGAGAGAGAGAGAGAGAGAGAGAGAGAGAGAAACAGAAAACCCCAGGAGTCATTAATAAAGGAGAGATAACTATTGGATAGACTCATTCTCCTTCTATGTATAATGGAGATTTCAGCATCTTAAAAGTTTTAAAAGTGTTACTTTATAAATTTTCAAAGCAGTTATCTATTGCTGTATGTGTTGGTTTGAATGACAATGGCCTTTCTAAGCTCGTTAATTTGAATACTTGGTCCCCAATTTGTGCAACTATTTGGGAAGGATTAGGAGGTGTGGCTTTGTTGAAGGAGGTGTGTCATTGGGAGTGGGCTTTGTCTCTTTCTTTCTTTCTTTCTTTCTTTCTTTCTTTCTTTCTTTCTTTCTTTCTTTCTTTTCTTAGGGTATTTATTTATTTTTTTAAAGATTTATTTTATTTTATTATATGTAAGTACACTGTAGCTGTCCTCAGACACTCCAGAAGAGGGAGCCAGATCTTGTTACGGATGGTTGTGAGCCACCATGTGGTTGCTGGGATTTGAACTTATCACCTTCGGAAGAGCAGTCGGGTGCTCTTACCCGCTGAGCCATCTCACCAGCCTGGTATTTATTTATTTTATGTGAGTATACTATAGCTGTCTTCAGACACACCAGAAGAGGGCATCAGATCTCATTACTGATGGTTGTGAGCCACCATGTGGTTGCTGGGATTTGAACTTAGGACCTTCAGTGCTCTTAACCTCTGAGCCATCTCTCCAGCCCATTGGCTTTGTCTTTCAAAAGCCCATTTCATTCCCAATTAGCTCTCTCTGAGTGGTGTTTATGTCTAAAGATGTAAGCTCTCAGCTACTGTTCCAGTGTCCTGCTTGCCTGCCGCCATATTTCTCTACTCTGACAGTCATGGATTCACCCTCTACAGCTCTAAGACTTTAGATTCTTTTGGTCATAGTGCTTTGTCACAGCAATAGGAAAAAGAACTAAGACACTATTCAAGAAGTAACTCTAAAACCTAGTCACATAGTTCGTTAAGACTCACAAATTTGTGATTAACTAGAATGTTCTGCAAGCTCTGCCTGGGCTCTCTTGCACAGCCACAGGCAATTTAGCTGGGACAGGTGGTCTCACTAGATACCTTGTATCTCATCTAGGGTGGTAAAGACACTGGGACCATTTCTTTAAGAGGATTTTGTTTTGTTTTGTACTTTTGTTTTTATTTTTAAATCTGAGGCTTTGAAGGTGAGCAATGTCTTTTTATTTTTAAAGGTATTTTCTTTATTTACATTTCAAATGTTATCCCCTTTCCTAGTTTCCCCTCCAAAAATCCCCTATCTTCTCCTCCCTCCCCTTACTCCCCAACCCACCCACTCCCATTCCTGGCCCTGGCATTCCCCTATACTGGGGCATAGAACCTTCACAGGACCAAGGGCCTCTCCTCCCATTGATGACCAACTAGGCTATCCTCTGCTACATATATAGCTAGAGCCACAAGTTTCACCATGTGCTTTCTTTGATTGGTAGTGTAGTTCCAAGGAGCTCTGGGGGTACTGGTTAGTTCATACTGGTGTTCCTCCTATGGGGCTTCAGTCCCCTGGGTATTTCTTTGGCTCCTTCATTGGGGACCTTGTGGGTGAGCAATATCTTAATACATTGTTTCTGTTGTTTGTCAATGGTAACAACAATGCCACCTCAGACACAGTGACTGAGGCAGAAGCTACTACTTTCTGAGAAGCTCTATGAAGAATTTCTGACTAATTTTAGTCCACTACAAGGATAACGATCTACTTTTGAAAATTTAAACAAAATAAAGTTTATAAAGAGAAAGCTTCATATCATTCAAAAATATTATCCCCAAGTAACTACTGTTAATGTTTGATAAGCACAATTGTTTAATTGTTTATGTTTATATTGATATGTTTACATGTACATATTAAGATGCTATGTGGGAGAAATGATAGGTGGATGAATGGTTGGCTAGATAGAAGTAAAATTTTCTATGTAGTAAGGATTATTATTATTATTATTTTTTTTTTAAAGATTTATTTTATTTATTATATATAAGTACACTGTAGCTGTCTTCAGACACTCCAGAAGAGGGCGCCAGATCTCGTTACGGATGGTTGCGAGCCACCATGTGGATGCTGGGATTTGAACTTATCACCTTCGGAAGAGCAGTCGGGTGCTCTTACCCGCTGAGCCATCTCACCAGCCCCGGATTATTATTTTTTAATTGGCATGTTACAGATTTATCTAAGAGAGACTGACAACTTACTAGAAAAGATGAAAAAACCCCAACAACCCATAATTCTTCATATTTACAGATTTATTTTGATTTGGTCAGAGATTACAAATTTGCTTCTATTTTGTAGTAAAAAAATTCTGGTTGACAGCTGACCTAATAAATATAATTTAAACAATTATATGGACCACGGGGGTACTTTTTATCATGACCTCCATTGGGTAGATTGTTGAGAAGTGTGCTGTGGCCACTATTGTCTTTTAAAGTACAGAAGAACTTCTGAGCTGCCTTTACTCTTTAAACATTTGGCTGAGTGTTGCAAGAATTCCTTCTGTGGCGAGATGTAAACAAAAGTCTACCCCATCCTTAAAAGGCCCCATCATAAAGCAAACCAGGATTTCGCCAGAGTTCACTCTGGGAGAACTAATGAGTTTCGTGGGCTCACTTACAGAGTATGGGTGAGGAGTAATTATAGAAGTGTGAGTGACCCCAGCATAGCTGCACTGGAGTCTGTGCCAGGCGTGGACCATGACTTCCTCACTGTTGCATAGATGGAATCCCCTTTCACTTGACCCCTGCCCCACATGCTCTATCACCTTCTGAGGTTCCTCCATCAGGCCTCCAAGTGTAATTAGGGCAGAATTGCATATAAACTGGGAGGAATGGCGCCAGGACAGCTGACCTAATGCTGGTGGCAGCCACTCAATCAGAGGACCACTTTCTACAACACTGGGTGTAACTTTTTTCTTTTCCTCAAATACTAAAAAACATTATTATTTTGTCTTCTCTCATTCAAGATTGCTAGCGGGAATTTTTTTTCTCAGTTGTATTCTTGATTTTTGCCCTATGGCACAGCAGGAAGTGACCTGGAAACCTAAAAAATTCTTAAAATTTTATAGCTTCACCAATAAATGTATTCATTGGTGTGTGAGTTTGTATGTACAAGTGTGTGGGGTGTGTTTGTGTGATTATGTGATGTGTGTGTGTGTAATTTGTGGACTGTGTGTATAAGTATGTGTATATGGTATATGAGATTGTGGAGTGTTATGATATGCAGTATGTATGTGTGTGGGGGGGTGGGGATGTGGGGGTGTGGTATGCATGTGCAGGGTATTTGTATCTGCATAAGTGTGTATGGTATTTATGTGCAGGGTGTGTGCGAGCATAAGTGTGTGTGTGTGGTATACATGTGCAGGTTGTGTGTGTGTGTGCATAAATATGTGTCTATGCAGAAGTGTGTGTGTGTGTGTGTGTGTGTGTGTGTGTGTGTGTGTGTGTACTCACATGCACACATATTTCAAATTAACTAAAATAAGTTTTGTTCCTGGAAACATTTCTTACATTTTATCCCTACATATTTTCAGCATTTATAATGGTTCCATTATGAGCATCCCAATCTTCCAGTTATTTTTCAGGTATCTGTGCCTTTTTCTTCAGCATTAATATCGACTACCTAAAGTGCTTTGCTATTATATAAATATACCAAAATATTATATATATATGTATACACACACACACACACACACACACACACACACACACACACACACACACATATATATATATATATATATATATATATATATATATATGTGTATATGCTTTTTTTCTACTATTGTCTAAAGAGTATAATCCTTTTTTGTTTACTTTTCTTTTTGCTTGTTTTTTTTTTTTTTTTGAAACAACATCTCACTCCATAGACCTGGTTAGCCTAGAGCTTGCTCTGTAGATCAGGTTAGTCTACAGTTTATGACAATCCTCCTGCCTCTGCCTCTCAAATGCTGGGATTACAGGAGTACACCATCATGACTGCTATGAATTGGCTTCTTCCTTTGTCAGCTTTAACCTGATCTCTGTGGTCTCCATGATGAGTATCGGCTGCCCTTTCCTCCCTCTGTCTCCTAACCTTACTCACTCCCTCACCAGCCTCTAAGGCCCTGTGGGATATTTGTGCGGCCTGTGCTGTCTGCTCATGAATGCTGGACGGACTTTCTGTTTTGTGTGTTTTCTTCTTCCCCACATTGGGTCCGTTTGAGTGACAGATGGTTATAGACCTACGTATGGCCCATGTCTTGCACCGTTTGGCCTCTCTTCCACTTCATTGGTGTGGATTTGCTTTGGTTTACTCCCAGCTATGATTCTTGAACTAACTTTTGCTTTCTTCTCATTCTTCAGAGAGCCAAGACCTCTAGACTGTGAGGTCTCTAGTTTTAGTGGGAACAGACTATAGCCCTCCTGTGTGGGGCTTGGGCTCTTTTTATCTGGGGTCCTATTGATAATTCTGTACAGAACGTCCTTCACTGTACTAGGGATGCTCTTAACTCCCCTATCCTTTAGAGAAATACTCAAAAATGAAATTCTGGTGACTTTACTGAGCCCATGAATACCCCAAGATCACATTAAAATAGGGAAAATAGGATCTGGGGAGACACCTCAGATGTTAAGTAAAAGTACTGGCTGCTCTTCCAAAGAACCAAGCCTCACCTTATTGTGGTTAACAACTGTCTGTAACTCCAGTTCCAGAGGATCTGATGCTCTCTTATGGTCTTTACAGGCTCTGCAGACTCATGATGTACAGACATACATGCAGGCAAAACAGCTACATGCACTTTTTAAAAAGTAAAACTAGGATACTGTATATGTCTTGCCTGGGAAGGAAAATACGTAGACTTAGGGTGGGATAGCTCAGTGTCAGATTATGTGGCTAACATGGATGAGAACCTAACATCCATCCTCAACACACTCGGGCGTGCACACTTGCACACATACATATACAAACACACCATACACAGGGGTGGGGGAGAGAAAAAGGGAGAGGGAGATGAAAACCTGAAATCAGAAATACAATGTCTCTCATCAAGAACCTAACCAGATCCCGGCAGTGGTGGCGGATGCCTTTAATCCCAGCACTTGGGAGGCAGAGGCAGTCAGATTTCTGAGTTCAAGGTCTACAGAGTTAGTTCCAGGACAGCCAGGGCTATACAGAGAAACCTAAACAGCTTTAAGAGAAGGCCAAGGCAATTGTTTAAAACGCTTGGTTTATAACGGCTGAGTGCTTCAGATCACATTCCCCGTGCTGCTGAGAGAACGCCTCCTACCCAGGTTCTGATGGAAATGCCCTGTATGCTGGGGAATCACACTGGCATAAAGTTCCAAAATGAGGCTGAAATGAACTATTATTTTTTCTACAAGTATTTCTCCACAAAGTTTTTCCTTTGATTTCCTTGACTGTCAGTATGAAGTGGTAAAAAAACTTTTTGTTTATAGTGATTTTTGTAGTCCCTTAGCCTCAGTGTCTGCATCGACTTCAAGGATTTGAGAGATGTTTTAACTAATTGCCTGAAGTCATAAAAGTTGGATGGTGAAAAGGTTATGATGGCTCAAAATACACACACACACACACACACACACACACACACACACACACACACGCACACACACACACACACAACAGATATAAATAAATTTGTAATAGGTCACCTGCTCTCTCCTTTTCCAGCTTTCTATAGTACAAATAGTTTAAGATTGTCTCCTTGTAAGTGGATTCTCACAGTCATCTATATGATGGAACACAGGGCCCACAATGGAGAAGCTAGAGATAGAACCCCAGGAGCTGAAGGGGTCTGCAATCCTAGAAGAGGAACAACAATGTGAACTAACCAGAAACCACAGAACTCGTGTCTCTAGCTCCATATGTAGCAGAAGATGGCCTAGTCGGCCATCATTGGGAGGAGAGGCCCCTTGGTATTGCAATCTTTATATGCCCCAATACAGGGGAATGCCAGGGCCAAGAAGTGGGAGTGGGTGGGCAGGGGAGCAGGGCGGGGGGAGGAGGAGGGAACTTTCTGGATAGCATTTGAAATGTAAATTAAGAAAATATCTAATAAAAAATTTAAAAAAAGATTGTCTCCTTGTGTAGAAATGTTAATTTACTCAATAGGTCCTCTTTAGCAGTGTTTTATAACAAAGCATATTTTTGAGAATTTCTAAGTAAACTTCACTGTGAAGCTGGGATAGATGAAAACAGACAGAATGTTTGAAGATACAAAGAATGTCACATAAAAGAGAAGGCTGATTCTTCTACAATTAAATGTGTAGGTTAAATTAAATACATACCACCCTAACTCTCTGCAGAAACGAAGTTGATGGCCTTGTGCTTCAAAATAAGCAAGAACCTACCATTCCCTCATGGGAAAGGAATATAAATATATACAACATTGTTGAAAGATGTTAATTCGGGACTGGTGAGGTGGCTCTGTGGCTCCGTGGCTCCATGGCTCTGTGGCTTGGTGGCTTGGTGGGCTTATTCATAAAAGCAATGATCGGAGTTTAATCCTCAGAGACCCACAAAGTAGCAGGAGAAAACTCACTTCCAAAAATTGACCTCTGACCTCCACATGCTTATTTCTGAACACACACACACACACACACACACACACACACACAGGCACAGGGGGGAGAGAGAGAAAGAGAGAGAGTGAGAGAGAGAGAGAGAGAGAGAGAGAGAGAGAGAATCCTAATTAGTTAAAAAGAAGAGAAAATGTTACTTTTCTGTCAGCAAAAGTACTTCTTTACACTGGAAGCAATGAAGCCACCTGAAATTTATTCTCTCACAAAATGTGTGTGTGTTCTAACAGAAATGAATTTTAATCAGATTAAATTATATCTGGAAAAAAATATAGAACAAATTCCCCTCCCCCGCCTTCTCTTGTAGTAATGAAGATTTGATTTTGTCATTCTTGGCTTGTGTTCTGGAAGGAAGAATAAATAGTGTGACCTTAGACAAGTCACTTAACTTTCTTTGACAATTTAACTTTGTCAAATGGGCAGTAGTGAGAAATAGGAGTCAATGATACATAATGAATTCCTAAGAGTTAATGATATTTGATAAAATTCCCGAGAAATGGTTGTTAATACATGATCATTAATATTCCTGAGTTGCCCTCCGAGACATGACCAACAGTTGCAGGTGACAAGGCTCAGGGAAGTATGTGTTTAAATAGCTCAAGGATGGCTTTACCTCAGCAAGTTTGTCGTCTGGAAGGTAAGAGGACGGTGGTGATGCATATGATGAACAAAGTCAAGGCAAACCTGTCACTAGACTAGTGGCCTTTACCTAGGACAATGGTCTGCCTGAGGTAATTAGGATTTTTCCTCTCTATGAACGATTTCATGGTGATGGGAGAGGAATAACAGTGAACTCAGAGGTCGCAGTGGAGCAATGGAGATTCCCTAACAGCTGACTTTAACAGAGCAAATCTTGATTGTTGCGGGAAATATTAAAAAATCAGCACCATCCTGCGCTATTCCCTGCTATTCTCTGCCCGAGGTCTCGCCATCTCTTGGCTAGCCCCAGTTGGCAGTCTTCCCTTCCTCAGAAGGTTCCCCTGCCTCAGAGTCGCTCATACCTTCTCAGCCATTCACCCCCTGTGGTTGGCGGTCTCAAATCCCAGTAACCTAGTAAAATCAAAACTTTAGAAGCTTATAATTCTCAATCCGTAAGATGCCCACACAATGAACTCAGAGCCAATTGATAAGGATATAAATTGTCCACCTTGATAAGACAAATTGTCCTGTAATTTATCCATCCCTTATAAGAGAATCATAGCTATCTGTGATATCTATTTAAAGCCACTCGGAATCTGGATCATCCTGTTCTTCCTCCATCTTTTTTCCTTCTCTCTGTCCCAGTCTCTGAAACTCTTATAAGCTTCTATTAGGTGGAGTTTGGGGAGACTTATAGAAGAATTGGGAGAGATATTGAGAGACCCAAAGAGGACATGGACTCCACAGGAAGACCAACAGAGTCAACTAACCTGGACCACTGGGGGCTCTCAGAGACTGAATCACAAACCAAAGAGCACGCATAGGCTGGACCTGGGGCCCCTGCACACATGTAGCAGATGTGCGGCTTGGCCTTTATGTTGGTCACCCAACAACTGGAGCAGGGGGCTGTTCCTAAAGCTGTTGCCTGCCTGTGGATCCCTTTTCACTTGTCCCTCAAGGGGGAAGGATGTGCCTAGTCCTGCAGTGACTTGATGTGCCAGGATGGGGGGGGAGTAATATCCAGATGGGAGCTCCCTCTTCTCAGAGGAGAAGGGGAGGGAGGAATGGGGGGAAGATCTGTGTGAGGGGTACTGGGAGAAGGGGGAGGCTGATATTGGGATGTAAGGTGAATAATTAAATAAAATTTTAAAAGAAGAAAGAAAAGATCCTCCTGCTTCCCTCCTTGGTAGACACTATGCTTATTCTTCCTTTACATCAGAGGAAACTGAAGTTCAGGGCAAACAAGTTACTTGCCTATCATGAGAAAGCTGGAGAATACTTTCTTGATGAGTTTTATGTAGACAACAGAACTACCAGATCTGTATTCCTAATGCAACACAAGAGTGGTTTCTTCCCCTTTAAAGTTTTTGTTTCTGAATATAGTAGGCATGCTCTTAGGTCTAAGGATTGGCTGGGTCCTGTCTCCTATGCTTGGAACCACACACCTTCAGTGTGGCTCTCAGTGTGGGGAACTTGGCCCTAGGTGAACACTGACGCATGTTCACGGTGCCCATTTGGACCTAAGATCATGGTGGTGTGTCTGCTTTCCTCGTTAAGGTTAATCGGTGACGCCTTAGTTGCCTGCATAGAAAAAACGTTCTGAACGAACTGGCGCGGTGTTCAATGCCTGCCAACCACACAGCCGTTCTTCCTAGCAGCATTTTAGCAACCCTGGTGAGGATTCTACCACCGCATCTTATAAACAGCATCTCCATTTTCACACCCTAGGGGCTGGGGGTGGCCAGTAACAAGCCACCTAAAAGATACAGACTTTCCCTGAGGAATTTGTATTTTCGAAAATATTTCAGAGTCGCTTTTAGACTTCCACTCAAGCTCGCAGCTTTATCTTCCTCCTTCTTCCACCGCACATCACTACTTGGCTGAACTAAAATGAGACAGAAAGTACAAGTGTTTTTGTCACACCTTTGGGTGCATTTTTCCGTGAACTTAAAAAGAACCTGTAGGTGATTACATCCTGGTAACTCTGGTTCCAGGGAATTCCATGCCCTCTTCTGGCCCTTGTTGGTACTGCACCCATGTGACAGAAATAACATGGAGGCAAACTTATCCATACACATAAAAATCACACACACACACACACACACACACACACACACACACACACACACAATGCTTCTCCGGGCAGTGGTGGTGCATGCCTTTGATCCTAGCACTTGGGAGGTAGAGGCAGGCGGATTTCTGAGTTTGAGGCCAGCCTGGTCTACTGAGTTCCAGGACAGCCAGGGCTACACAGAGAAACCCTGTCTCGAAAACCACCCCCGCGCCCCCCAAAAGAAAAGAAAAGAAAAGAAAAAGAATGTTTCCTGCTCTTCCAGAGGACCCAAGTGTTGTTACTAGCACCCACATCAGACAGCCAACTACTTGTAATTCCAGCTCCAGGAGTCTGAAACTTTCATCTTGGCCTCTTCAGGCACCTGGCACATGTGAGAGACAGACAGACAGACAGACAGACAGACAGACAGACACACACACACACACACACACACGCGCGTGCACACACACACACACACAAACAAATAAATCTTAAAAAAAAAAAAAAAACTTCAGAAAAGAGAAAAGAATAATTGAAGCTGTGTGACTCCTGTAGGCCAAACAGGAAGTTGATCAAAATAGTTTTCATTTTACAAGCAGCTAAAACCTAATAAAGGTATAAAATAAATTTTTAATACTTTTTTCAGACTCCAGGCACATATGGAGATAAAAGCAGTCTTGAATAAGTTCTCACTAAACAAGCGACTGGTTGATGCTACAAAGTAAAGGAAACCGGCTGCTCCTGCAAAGCCATACAGCGACGCACAGAGACACGGCGTAAAAGTGCATACATCTGAGAAGAAGGCACCGTGTCATGGGGAAGATGGAGGGGGTTAGGGAGAGGGAGGAGAGTCGGGTCTAAAGAACTCCGCGGATGGAGGCAGAACACTAAAGGAAACGAAAGGATTTCGGGTGTGTGTGTAGAGGGACTAAAAGCAAATTCTAAACAGCTTTCCTTACAAATGGCTTTCATATGCAGGACAAGAAGCGACTGAAAGCAAACAAATCGCAAGAGATATAATAGGCACATTATGCAACCAGGATTACTAAGGAGGGGCTAAAACCAGAAACAGACTTTGAATAATTTGGATATGGAAAGTTTATACAAGCGCAGACACAACAGGCGAAGGGGACTTGTGCCAGTGTGGGCCGGGGCGGATATTGTGTCTGAAGGGAGAAAGAATGTCACATAATAAATATATTGGCGCGGGGACAAAATATGGTTGGATGGAAATGAAAGATAAAAGGAACGGAGAAGTAACCGTAGGGAATTATTATAGATCACGTGGGTCAGATGAAAGGCAGCTCCGAAGGTTTGTGTGGATGGAGATGGCCAGCCTGGGCCGTATGTTAGGGCAGAGTGGTGTTCGGTCACATTCCTACACAGTAGATGCCACCGGAGCCTGGTTTGGGGTATCACTTGGGGCCAGAAATCCAGAAAAGAGCTGGAAAGCAACCTGGAAGATGCTGGGCAGGTTGTGGCCAGACCTTCTCTCTCAGTGTTCAGTGTCTGTGCAGATGTGTTAGCACTGCCTTCTGCTCGCCCCACCACTCTGGCGACCTGTCATAATTTGACACTTAAAAAACAAAAACAAATTCATTTCCTTTCCAATCTGCCTGTTTACAGAGTTCTTCTTGTTCTTGGTTCAGTGTCTACAAGTCCAGTTTGCTTTGGTTTATGCAGCTGGGTACCTTCAAAGAAACAGAATTGGCTCGTGCCGGTGGGCTCTGGCCACTTGCTGTTGTCTGTGGTCTCAGGCTCAGAGCATGCTTCAGCCTGGCAGTTCCCAGATAACTGCATTAAAATAACCTGGAGAAAGAGATAGAAAGAGGAAAGAAGAGAAAGGGGGTAGTTGAAGGGAGGGAAGAAAATGGAGTGGAATAAAACAGCCTTTCGGCTTCAGCCTTGGCCTTACAGAGTCTGATTCTCCGTTGAGACCCAGCAACCTGTGTTTTCCTTTCCCTTCCGTTCCTCCCGTCCTCTGGGGTGTTACAGGCAGGGAGCTGATTTTGAAGGGCACCCATCTGAGTCTCCGGCCTCTCATTTATCAGGACAGAGAACTGGACTAGGGACACACGGTCAGAATCTATAAACAGTTTATGAAGAAAGGGAAAATACCGACAATTGGTGTGAGCTGGTGGGCTGAGGGGAAAACTGTGCACTCAGGAGCAGGCCAGGGGTTCTTTACGGATGAATTACGTAGATATCGGCCCCTCCCCCTTATTTGCACAGCATGAGCTTCTCTGGTGCGTGTTCATTGCATGGAGAAAGGCTTCCTGTTTTCCTCTGCCAATCTGTAGCTCCTTTCATGTGTTAATCTTGAAGTAGCCCTCTCCATCACGACCCTCCTGTACCAGTGTCAGGGAATAAACCCATCGTGAAGCTGTACTCTCATCTCAGTCTGTACTTCAGAGCTTTGCTTAGGGACTAGGAAGAGAGCTAATGAATTCTTTTTTTTTTTTTTTTTTTGGTTTCTCCGTATAGCCCTGGCTGTCCTGGAACTCAATGAACTCAGAAATCCGCCTGCCTCTGCCTCCCAAGTGCTAGGATTAAAGGCGTGTGCAACCACTGCCCGGCCTATGAATTCTTTATACAAGTAAAAGTCTAATTACTTGAATTTTCAAAATCTCCAGAGAACTTCCATATTCTCCGAGGTGCTAAAAGGCACAGGTAGAATACATAACAACCTTGCTTACTAGAAGGGCTGTCTCAAGAAAAGGTGAGTCTAGTTAGAAACCTCAGGTATTTTAAATGGTAGTCAGGCCTCGGAGGAGGGCAATTACTGATAATAATTAACTAATATTTGAAATAGCTCCACTCATCCTGTATTATGCGGATGACTTCCTGGTTACTGTCTTAGCATGTAGAAGGTCATGCTCAGGGCAGTGAGTGAACCCATGTCCCTCACTTCATTCTTTCCGTCTCTGCCTGGGAAATTGTTGGAGGTGACTGACCATAGCTCATTATGTCTTCAGAATTCCACGGTATTCAGAAAAGAGAAGAAGTTGGTTCTGTGTGTGAGTTTGTCTTTCTCTCTGTATTGTATGTTGGGGGGGGTGTGCTTTAGTGTACTTAATGTGTATATATGTTTGTGTGTGTTCCTCTACACGCACATATACATACACACCTTGTTTATGTGGAGGCAAAAGGGGACATTGAGTGTTCTACTCTGTCACTTTCTGTCTTATTCCTGTGAAAGAAGGTCCCTCGTTGAACACAGAGCAAGCTTGGTGGCTAGTAAGTCCCAGTGAGAATCTTGTTTCTGCACTCCCACAGTGTTGGGCTGGCAGCCATGGTGTACAGTCACGTCCAGATTCTCCGTGGGTTCTTGAGATATGAGTTTAAGCTCCCATACTTGCACAGCAAGGGCACTTACCCACTGAGCCATCTCTCCAGCTATCAGAGTTAGTTCCAACAGAGTCCAGTTGCCTGCAGTTGAAAAGCTTTCTCTATACTTTGCGAGTTAAAGAAAAATGGTACAGAGAAGAGTATTTAATAGAGATAAGAAAAATCACCATCGTAAGCAGTTTTCTGATTCTCCAGGGGCACAAGTTATATACCCATGATATCAGGTAAAATGCAACTAACAGTGATCTACAAAGGTGGAATTAGCTTAGGATTATACAAGAGGGCTAGGAGCAGACCAGCTTCACCGGATATTGAAGTGTAGTCATGTGTAGCCCATGTGGGTAGGGAAGGAACGCACAGAGAAAGACTCTGAGCAAACAACTTAACAACGAGAGAAGCTAACATGTGGTAGAGGACAGTTAATTCCACAACTGCTCTGAAAACAGTTTGCAGGAGAACTGGACCTAAATGAGTTAGACTCTTTTCTTTTTTTTTTTTTTAAATTATTTTATTTATTATATGTAAGTACACTGTAGCTGTCTTCAGACACTCCAGAAGAGGGCGCCAGATCTCGTTACGGATGGTTGTGAGCCACCATGTGGATGCTGGGATTTGAACTTATCACCTTCGGAAGAGCAGTCGGGTGCTCTTACCCGCTGAGCCATCTCACCAGCCCCTAGACTCTTTTCTTAGATCACCACTAGGATCAGGCTGAATTTGTTTCATCTTTAAATATTTATTTATTTTAATTTCATGTGTATGAGTGCTTTACTTGAATATATGTAAGCACACCATGCATATGCAGGGCCTGAAGAGGCCAGAAGAAGATGGTGGAGTCATAGATGTTTGTAGGCTGCTGAGAACCAAACCAGGGCCCTCTGCAAGAGCAGCAAGTGCTCTTTACTGATGAGCCATCTCTCCAGCCCCGTGATGGGACTGTTTTTATGCAGTGGTAGGGATTCACCTCAGGGCCTTTCTCATGCTAAACACACTGGACTACCAAATTGCAGCCTCAGTCCTTGGATCAAATTGTTAAACTGTAAATTCTCAATGTCAGCAAAGTCCTATAGTAAGAGACCTAATCTCTTATTTGGTTAGCAAAGATATAAATTAGACAAACTTTTCTGGAGAGCACTGTGTTATATGAATTAAAAGATAATTTTTCTGAGTTAGTAGATTTATGCCTTCATATGTATAATAAATAAATATATATATACATATATAACATATATATATTTATACAATATATACCTAAGAATATGAATTTCATATAAAATGTATAAAGTGATCATTATACAAAAGTAATGTTAGAAAGATAGGGTCTAACTAGAATGATTAAGACAGTCACCCCATTACTTTAATGTAACAAAATAAAATGCATCCACTAAAGTGTATTTGTTAGGAGACTGGTGAGATAGTTCGTCAGGTAAACTTGCTTGCTTGCTGTCTAAGCCCGATAACCTGAATTCCATCCCCAGGACCTATGTAATGGTAAAAGGATGGAAGTGACTCTCCACACAGAGGTGTAGGCTTAGATTTTTCAAAATCTACTGTTAATAATGGCTTTCAAATGCTTCAACCTCCCTTCTAGCCCACCATCCAAAGGTAGGAGAGTAAAGATGGTAAATAGGACAAGGAGATGTGGACCTGTTTAGAAGCAGTTCTTTGGGATGATTCCAATCTGTCAGGATACCAGACACAAATCAGTAGCAGTGGCATGATCCAGAAGAAACAGCTAGGCTTCTGTTGAATTGGAACGAGTCAGCAGGAGTGACCAGGACCAACCAGGACACCAGAAGTTCTTGGCCATGTCTCTCTCAATGAAGTGAAGATCAGCGAAGATTCGAGACCAATGAACCGTTGCAAGGCCAGCTATACAAGCACCTATCACTGTCTGTTGAGTCCTATTTATGCTCTCTCCAATTTATATCCTATTTATGTCCTCCCACAGGTCTTGCCTCAGCAAGACACCACGTGAGTCTGCATCACATGACATAACCAGAAACTTCTACTTAAGAGTTGTCCTCAGAGCTCTAAAAATGTGCCATGGTCTAAGTCTTAGTTGACTAAAAGCAACTTGGGGAAGAAAGGATTTATGTTAGGCTATAGTTTATAGTCTATTATGAAGGGAAGTCAGGGCATGAACTTAAGGCAGGAATCTGAAGGCAGGAACTGAAGCAAAAACCAAGGAGGAGCTCTGCTTACTAGCTTGCTCCCCATGGCTTACTTATTCTTCTTTCTTCTTCATTCCAGGACCACCTGCCCAGGGATGGTGCTCACAGTGGGCTGGGCCCTCCCACACCAATCATTAACCAAAAATATTCACAACAGGCTTACCAACAGGCCAATCTTATAGAATTTTTTTTTTAAGTTAAGAGTCCCTCTTCCCAGATATGTGTCTCACGTCTGTCACTTCTGCAAGGTTGACAATAAAGACAAAATAAACAAGACAGGGAAAAAAAACCCAAAAAACAAATAAAAAGCTGAAAACCAAACTTAACCAGGAGAGCCTATTAGCTCCTCCCCCAGTTCCATCACACACTAAGAGGAAGAACAAGAATGACAATTTAAGCCGGGCATGGTGGAGCACAGAGGCAGTTCAGAGGCTAGCCTGGTCTACAAAATGAGCTCCAGGATAGCCAGGGCTATAGAGAGAAACCTTGTTTCAATCTCTGCCCCAAAAGAATGACAATTTATATTTGTGGAGTATCTTTATCAGAATGGGAACTTATGGATATGTCAAGTGAAAATAAAGCACACAGAAATGGACAGGAGATCTTGGGTCCCAGGTTGCTCAGAGACCAGTCTGAGCAGGTCAGCTGGCGGACTGCAAAGGGTGACTGAGCAGACCACAGAAGCAATGCAGCTTCTGGGACAGGCCCAGTTTTGGGTGCTAGACATCTGGGTACCTTCCCCGTCTGAGGAGAGGTGTCCACCCAGGAGGGCTTTGCCTGTCAGAGCTTGTGAGGGAGCCATCTTGGGTCCCAGGTCCCACAGAGACCAGTCTGCACAGGTGAGAGTGTCGACTGCAGAAGTGACACAGCTTCTGGGACAGGCAGAAGCAACACAGCTTCTGAGACAGAACCAGTTTCAGGCTCCAGACATGTGAGCACCTTTCCCGCCTGAGGAGAGGTATCTGCCTGGGAGGGCTTTGGCTGCTGGAGCTCATGAGGGAGCTAACTTGGGTCCCGGGTCCCTCAGAGACCAGTCTGTGCAGGTGAGTGTGCAGGCAGCAGATGCAACACATCTTCTGGGACAGGCCCTGTATTGGGCCTTCATCTTTAGCCAAGAGGCTGTTCCTCCAGACCATAATAATCAGAAAAACAAATGCACTAAGTAAAGATAGAATATTAAAAGCAGTAAGGGAAAAAGGTCAAGTAACATATAAAGGCAAGCCTGTTAGAATTACACCAGAGTTCTCACCAGAGACTGTGAAAGCTAGAAGATCCTGGACAGATGTTATACAGACCCCAAGAGAACACAAATGCCAGCCCAGGTTACTATATCCAGCAAAACTCTCAATTACCATAGATGGAGAAATCAAAGTATTCCATGACAAAACCAAATTCACACAATATCTTTCCACGAATCCAGCCTTTCAAAGGATAATAAAGGGAAAACAACAACACAAGGATGGAAACTACACCCTAGAAAAAGCAAAAATGTAATCCTTCAACAATCGTAAAGGAAGACAGCCACAAGAACAGAATCCCAACTTTAACAACAAAAATAACAGGAAGCAACAATTACTTTTCGTTAATTTCTCTTAACATCAATGGACTCAATTCCCCAATAAAAAGACATAGACTAATAAACTGGCTACTCAAACAGGACCCAACGTTTTGCTGCTTACAGGAAACTCACCTCAGGGAAGAAGACACACACTGCCTTAGGCTGGAAAACAATTTTCCAAGCAATTGGTCCAAAGAAACAAGCTGGAGTAGCCATTCTAATATTGGAAAAAATTCACTTTTAACCCAAAGTTATCAAAAAAGACAAGGAGGGGCACTTCATACTCTTCAAAGGTAAAATCAACCAAGATGAACACTCAATTCTGAATATCGATGCTCCGAATACAAGGGCAGCCACATTCATTAAAGAAACTTTAGTAAAGCTCAAAGCACACATTGCACCTCACACAATAATAGTGGGAGACTTCAACACCCCACTCTCACCATTGGACAGATCCTGGAAACAGAAACTAAACAGAGACACATGGACACTAACAGAAATTATGAAACAAATGGATTTAATAGATATCTACAGAACATTTTATACTAAAACAAAAGGATATACTTTCTTCTCAGCACCACATGGTACCTCCTACAAAACTGAACAATTAATTGGTCACAAAATAGGCCTCAACAGATACAAAAATATTGAAATTATCCCAGGCATCCTATCAGATCACCATGGACTAAGGCTGATCTTCAATAACAACATAAATAATAGAAAGCCAACATTCACATGGAAATTGAACAACACTATACTCAATGATTCCTTGGTCAAGGATGAAATAAAGAAATTAAAGACTTTTTAGAGGTTAATAAAAATGAAGCCACAACATACCCAAACTTATGGGACACAATGAAGGTATTCCTAAGAGGAAAACTTATACCCTGAGTGCCTAAAAAAAAACAAAACAAAACAAAACAAAAAAACCTAGAGAGAGCATACACTAGCAGCCGGATAGCACACCTAGAAGCTCTAGAATTAAAGGAAGCAAATTTACCCAAGAGGAGTAGACGACAGGAAATAATCAAACTCAGGGCTGAAATCAACCAAGTGGAAACAAAAAGAACTATTCAAAGAATCAACCAAACCAGGAGCAGGTTCTTTGAGAAAATCAACAAGATAGATAAACCCTTAGCCAGACTAACTAGAGGGCACAGGGACAGTATCCTAATTAACAAAATTAGAAATGAAAAAGGAGACATAACAACAGAACCCGAGGAAATCCAAAACATCATCAGATCCTACTACAAAAGGCTATACTCAACAAAACTAGAAAACCTGGATGAAATGGACAACTTCCTAGACAGATACCAGGTACCAAAGTTAAACCAGGATCAGATTAACAATCTGTATTGGCTAGTTTTGTGTCAACTTGACATAGTTGGGGTTATCACAGAGAAAGGTGTTTCAGTTGGGGAAGTACCTCCATGAGATCTAGCTGTGGGGTATTTTCTCAATTAGTGACCAAGGGGGAAAGGCCCCTTGTGGGTGGGACCATCTCTGGGCTGGCAGTCTTGGGTTCTATAAGAGAGCAGGCTGAGCAAGCCAGGGGAAGCAAGCCAGTAAGGAACATCCCTCCATGGCTTCTGCATCAGCTCCTGCCTTCTGACCTGCTTGAGTTCCAGTCCTGATTTCCTTGGTGATGAGCAGCAGTATGGAAGTGTAAGCAGAATAAACCCTTTCCTCCCCAACTTGCTTCTTGGTCATGATGTTTGTGTAGGAATAGAAACCCTCACTAAGACACAATCTAAACAGTTCCATTTCCCCTAAAGAAATAGAAGCAGTCATCAATAGTCTCCCAACCAAAAAAAGCCCAGGACCAGATAGGTTTGGATCTTCAAAGAAGACCTAATTCCAACTCTCCTCAAACTATTCCACAAAATAGAAACAGAAGGTACTCTACCCAATTCATTCTATGAAGCCACAATTACTCTGATACCTAAACCGCACAAAGATCCAACAAAGAAAGAGAACTTCAGACCAATTTTGCTTATGAATATCGATGCAAAAATACTCAACAAAATCCTCGCAAACAGAATCCAAGAACACATCAAAATGATTATCTATCATGACCAAGTAGGCTTCATCCCAGGAATGCAGGGATGGTTTAATATACAGAAATCCATCAACATAATCCATTATATACACAAACTCAAAGACAAAAACCACATGATTATCTCGTTAGATACTGAGAAAGCATTTGACAAAATCCAACACCCTTACATGATAAAAGTCTTGGAAAGATCAGGAATTCAAGGCCCATACCTAAACATAATAAAAGCAATATACAGCAAACCAGTTGCCAACATCAAACTAGATGGAGAGAAACTCGAAGCAATCCCACTAAAATCAGGGACTAGACAAGGCTGCCCACTTTCTCCCTACCTATTCAATATAATACTTGAAGTCCTAGCCAGAGCAATTTGACAACAAAAGAAGATCAAGGGGATACAAATTGGAAAGGAAGAAGTCAAAATATCACTATTTGCAGATGATATGATAGTACATATAAGTGACCCCAAAAATTTCACCAGAGAACTCTTAAATCTGATTAATGGCTTCAGTGCAGTAGCTAGATATAAAATTAACTCAAACAAATCAATGCCTTTCTTTACACAAATGATAAATGGGCTGAGAAAGAAATTAGTGAAACAACACCCTTCAAAATAGTCACAAATAATATAAAATACCTTGGTATGACTCTAACTAAGGAAGTGAAAGATCTGTATGACAAGTACTTCAAGTCTCTGAAGAAAGAAATAGAAGAAAATCTCTGAAGATGGAAAGATCTCCTATGGTCATGGATTGGTAGGATTAATATAGTCAAAATGGCTATCCTGCCGAAAACAATCGACATATTCAATGCAATTCCTATCAAAATTCCAACTCAATTCTTCACTGAGTTAGAAAGGGCAATTTGCAAATTCATCTGGAATAATAAAAAAACTAGGATAGCAAAAACTATTCTCAACAACAAAAGAACCTCTGGGGGAATCACCATGCCTGACATTAAGCTGTACTACAGAGCAATTGTGATAAAAACTTCATAGTACTGGTATAGCAACAGACAGATAGGTCAATGGAATAGAATTGAAGACCCAGAAATGAATCCACACACCTATGGTCACTTGATCTTTGACAACGGAGCTAAAACCATCCAGTGGAAAAAAGACAGCATTTTCAACAAATAGTGCTGGCTCAACTGGCAGTTATCATGTAGAAGAATGCAAATTGATCCATTCTTATCTCCTTGTTCAAAGCTCAAGTCTAAGTGGATCAAAGACCTCCACATAAAACCAGAGACACTGAAATTTATACAGGAGAAAGTGGGGGAAAGCCTCCAATATATGGGCACAGGGGAAAAATTCCTAAACAGAACAGCAATGGCTTGTGCTATAAGATTGAGAATTGACAAATGGGATCTCATAAAATTGCAAAGCTTCTGTAAGGCAAAAGACACTGTCAAGAAGACAAAAAGGCCACCAACAGATTGGGAAAGGATTTTTACCAATCCTAAATCTGATAGGTGACTAATATCTAATATATACAAAGAGCTCAAGAAGCTGGACTCCAGAAAAACAAATAACTCCATTAAAAATGGGGTACAGAGCTAAACAAAGAATTCTCACCTGAGGTATACTGAATGGCTGAGAAGCACCTGAAAAAATGTTCAACATCCTTAATCATCAGTGAAATGCAAATCAAAACAACACTGAGAGTCTACCTCCCACCAGTCAGAATGGCTACAATCAAAAATTCAGGTGACAGTAGATGCTGGCAAGGATGTGGAGAAAGAGGAACACTCCTCCATTCCTGGTTGGATTGTAAGCTTGTACAACCACTCTGGACGTCAGTCTGGCAGTTCCTCAGAAAATTGGACATAGTACTACTGGAGGATCCAGCAATATCTCTCCTGGGCATCTACCTAGAATATGTTCCAACTTGTAATAAGAACATATGCTCCACTATGTTCAAAGCAGCCTTATTTATAATAGCCAGAAGCTGTAAACAACCCAGATGTCCCTCAACAGATGAGTTGATACAGAAAATGTGGTACATTTGCACAATGGGGTACTACTCTGCTATTAAAAACAATAAATTTATGAAATTATTGGGCAAATGGATGTATCTGGAGGATATTATCCTTAATGAGGTAACCCAATCACAAAAGAAGTCACTAGATTTGCACTCACTGATAAGTGGATATTAGCACAGAATCTTAGAATACCCAAGATACAATTTGCAAAACACAAAAAAATCAAGAAGGAAGACCAGCGTGTGGATACTTCATTACTCCTTAGAATAGGGAATAAAATACCCATGAAAGGAGTTACAGAGACAAAGTTTGGAGATAAGACGAAATGATGGACTTATCCAGAGAGTACCTCACCCGGGGATCCATCCCGTAATCAGTCACCCAACTCAGACACTATTGCATAGGACAGTAAGAGTTTGCTGATGGGACCCTGATTTAACTGTCTTGTATGAGGTTATGCCAGTGCCTGGCAAATACAGAAGTGGATGCTCACAGTTATCTATATGATTGTACACAGGGCCCCCAATGGAGAAGCTAGAGAAAGTACCCCAGGAGCTGAAGGGGTCTGCAACCCTATAAGAGGAACAACAATATGAACTAACCAGAATCCCCAGAGCTCGTGTCTCTAGCTGCATATGTAGCAGAAGATGGCCTAGTTGGCCATCATTGGGAAGAGAGGTCCCTTGGTATTGCAAACTTTATATGCCCCAATACAATATGGGAACGCCAGGGCCAAGAAGTGGCAGTGGGTGGGTAGGGGAGCAGGGCGGCGGGGAGGGTAGAGGGTACTTTTGGGATAGAATTTTAAATGTAAGATAAGAAAATATCTTTTAAAAAAGAAATGGACAGGAAGTACATATAAATATATATTCCAAAATGTCAGTCCGGAGAGTTTGCCAAGTCTCCACATTTACCCAGGCCATATTGAAACAATTACTGATCTTAAGAACAAAATCCTTTGCCTTTCTTATACTTCGTTGCTTTCTCCTTCATGCACTCCTTACCAGCACTTTCTCACCAGCACTCTCAGGTGGGCTCTCCTCACACAGGGCGGTTTTTCTTCATCAGCAGTTACTACACTTGATAAAGTAGAGGAGGCCTCAAAGTCACACTGAGTGAGAGATCCTGGGAGGTCTGCCAGTGGTGACAGAAACCTGGGGTAGGATCCCCTTTCTGAAGGTCCCCACCAACACATTCAACTAATCATGGTAAGAAAAAAGAATTCTTTTTAAAAAAGGAATTCCTTGACAAGGACAATTGACATTTGCTGAGACTTACATGAAGGATGGATAAATACATCCTTTGTAAAATAAAATAAAATAAAATAAAATAAAATAAAATAAAATAAAAACAAAAACAAAAAACGTTGCTTTTATTTATCCTTATTTGCCAGGAAAGTGCTATGAACCAGGCTGTAGTCTCTGAGCAGTGGTTCTCAACCTTCCTGATGCTGTGACCCCTTAATGTAGTTCCTTGTCTTGTGGTGACCAACCATAAAATTGTTTTCCTTGCTAATTAATAGTTGTAAATTTGCTTCTGTTATAAATTGTAATGGAAATATCTGATATGTGATCCCAAGGGGTCTTGATTCACAGGTTGAGAGAAACGTGGGACCTCCCACTCTGACGACCACTAAGCCGTGAACACCACTGGCTGGTCCCACACCATCAGTAAAGAGCTTGTGATCCCCATTCACAGGAGGGCAACATTAACAGCTCTCAGTCCTTAGAACTTGTTTTGTTTTGTTTTCTTGAAAAATTAAATCGAGAAACAAACTATTAAGTGGTAATTTCTACCTACATTAAACAAGGAGATGTTGAAGGGGGGGACCATTTTGATTTGAGTGGAACAAGTGTAATATTCATTAAGTATTCACAGGTATAAATTTTAATTTTCTTTATTTTACTATGACTGGAGGTAACACATCACCAGGCTTTCCCAGCCTCTGTCCCAGAAACCCCTTACCCTGATGACACGACTCTAGTATTTCCACATAAGTTTTATCAGTCTGCTTATTACTATGTAAAAGTTACCTCTATGGAGAAACAAAAGCCTTCCTACAGCATGGCTGTGGATGCAAAAAAAAAAAAAAAATTAAAATGGAGCGGTTTCTATGGAAACCAGAAATGGAAATCCCTTCGAAACAAAACCAAACCATTGGAAACAGAACTACCACAGATCTACAAATCCCCGTGTGGATAGTTTTCCAAAATCAGTGACATCAGATTCTTGGATCCCAGCTCATGGTAACACAATCTGTAATAGAAAACGGTGGAAGAAGCTGACTGCTCGTTGATAGATGAATGGATTTGGAAAACATGGCATATGCATGAAATGCAACAGTATCCAGTCTTAGAAAGGAAGCACATTCTCTCTCTCTCTCTCTCTCTCTCTCTCTCTCTCTCTCTCTCTCTCTCTGTTTTGTTTTTTGTTTTTTTGAGATAGGGTTTCTCTGTATATCCCTGGCTGTCCTGGAATTCACTCTGCAGACCAGGCTGGCCTCGAACTCAGAAATCCACTTGCCTCTGCTGCTCAAGTGCTAGGATTAAAGGCGTGAGCCACCACGCCCGGCTAGCACATTCTAGCTAAGGCAACATAGATGCACCTTGAGAATCTGATGCTTGATAAAATAACCAGATTACCAAAAGATAGATATTATATAATCCCATTTATATGAGAACTCTGGAGCAGGGAAGCTCACAGAAGCAGAGCGAGGGGTGGAGATTGCCTGAGGACTGGGGCACAAGGGAGGGGTGTGGAGCTGTTCTCTGTCAGGTTTGAGGTTTCCGTGGTGCATCAGTAATTTTGGTCTGCTGTACAGTACTGAGCCTTAGGGAACAATTCTGTGTTGCACTGAGACACCTGTGCGTACATACGAGGGATCTCCTAAGTATTGTTTTAAAAAAAGATTCATTTGCAATATATATGGGTGTTTTGTCTGCATGCCTGTATGTTGACTACTTTGCCTATTAGAATCCCATATAGAACTGAAGTTACATATGGTTGTTAGACAGGCATCATACATGTGCTGGGAACCAAACCCAGGTCCTCTGCAAGAGTAACAGTGCTCTCAACTGCTAGGCTATCTCTTTAGCCCCTCATCATAAGTATTCTTTTAAATTATTTTAATCAATTCTTTGGGGCTACATATTGCTGATATTTACCCCTTCTCAATTGCTCCCCAATTCACCCCACCTCCTTATCTACCCTACTTTGCTCTTTCTCTCCCTCTCTCCTTTTATTTTTGTTTTAAATCCATGGAGTCCAATTTATGTTGCCCCAATATTCTTGGGTATAGGACTTGCCTTAGAGAGTGGCCAACCTACCTTTAAAAGTTACCAAGTGCCAATGCTCCCTCGGCTAGGTGTGGGACTTCATGCTTACCTCTCCTAGTCTGTGTGAGAATTTTATCTAGCTTGAATTTGTATGATCTTGTGCATCCTGTCACAGGCACTGCAACTTTTTATGTGCAACTGACTTGTTATGTCTGGAAAACACTGTTTGTACAACTTCTGCCTTTTATTCTACCTCCTCTGCTGGGAAGGTCCATGGACCTTGGGACAGGGGTGTGATATATACATCCGGTTTAAAGCTGACCACTGATGTCTTATTCCCTGCACACTGATCAGTTGTGCATTTCTGTATTAAAGGTACTCTGCTATAAGAATCTCTCTAAGAAGGGCTGAGAGATGTGCAAATTTATAGCAATAAGTCATTAGAAGTCATTTTAATATTATGTCCACTTAGTGGAATAGTAGTAGTAAGTTTCTATGGCTACTCTAGCCTCAGGTTCTTGGTTCCAATAATGTTGCCAGGTATGGGTTCCATTTATGGAGTGGGCCAATTAGAAAGTGGGTGGTTACTCCAGCAACATTCATACCACTATTGTAGCGGCAGGCATGTCTTCTCAGGACCATTATTGTTGTAGTTCATAAGATTTGCAGCTGGGTAAGGTTGGCGATTGTTTTTCTCCCTTGGTAGCATGTAAAGAACCTTCTGACACCATGAAAGCTATCTAGTAGGTACGAAGTTAACAGGACACTACCCTTTTGATTTCTCCATATTTTATGACTCAAATATGTGGTGTCTTCAGCAATAGACTCTACTCTCCCTGCCAAGTGGTGGTGGGGGGTAGTCAAGAGAACTAGCAATAAATGTAATGGTTGTCAATCTATTAAAAGATGTGTGTGTGTGTGTGTGTGTGTGTGTGTGTATTGTGAACTCAAATAGTTACTACGTAGAGCAACTACAATAGGTAGGACCAGCAGACACAGGATAAAGACAGGGCTAGTGGAGGCCACACACATGGAGAAGGGTGTGCACCTGCGATTCAGTGGAGACGAGAGGTTTCACAGGTGTGTTAGAAAAGCCAAAGGTGGCAGAATATAAACTCTGGTAGAGACACTGCTGGAAGCAGAAAGGGAGAAAGAAAAATTGCTTCTTGGTATTTTATTTTCCAAGTCCTAAAAGAGACTATAGCAGGCAGAAAAATAATAAGAAATCAGCAATCAACCAACCATGGGAAAAGAAGTATATAGACCCTCACTGTCAGAATTATAGGGTAGACGGGGTTCAAGAGAAAGTTTGGAGGTTGAAATCGTTTACTGCCCTTGTAGAAGATCTGAGTTTGATTCCCACATCTTGTGACTTCCAGCATTCTGTAACTCCAATTGCAGAAAATCCAGTGACCTCTTCTGGCTTGTGTGGGGATCAGACACACACATCGTGCACTTATGTACACGTAGGCACACACACAAACACATGAAAACAAATCTTTGAAAAAGAATTAGGGAGCAGACTAGAGAGAGGCAGGAAGATGGTAAGAAGTTTGGACTTTATAGCAACCTTAAGGATCAACATCAGCGAAAGTAATGAACACGAGGGTGGGAAGGAATGTCTAGCCTTTACTTCTCCACGTCACACTCCCCACAACCTTTTCCATCCCACCCAACCATGAAGTTGCCAATGTTGCTGCAGGCCTCAGCAGACCACAGCGTGCTACCGGCAGAAAAAGAAATCGATCTATGGAATAGAACAGAGAACTCAGGAGTGCACCCTCCACACCTGCTCAGATCATCTTTAAAGAAGGTGCCAAGGTCACTTAGGGACAGGAGAAGACTCCTTAGCATATGGTTGTAGGAAAGCTGCACATACAAACACAGAATGAATTTTTACAGACACACAAACACACACACACACACACACAAACACATGCATGCACACATCCATGATAGCACACAGATTCATTCAGAATTAGATCAAAAGACCTAAACATAAGCCCTGAACTACAAGCTTGCTTGAAGAAGATGGATAGAAAAAAAACTTCATGACATTGGGCTTGGTAATGGTTTCATGGATATTATTCCGCAAAAGGAGACAAAAGGAGAAAAAGGTAGGTAAGCTTACAAAATCAGCACGTTAAAGATCATAAACAACATTGTAAAACGGTAACTTAAAGAACGAATGAGCCGGGCTGTGGTGGTGCATGCCTTTAATCCCAGCACTCAGGAGGCAGAGGCAGGCGGATTTCTGAGTTCGAGGCCAGCCTGGTCTACAAAGTGAGTTCCAGGACAGCCAGGGCTATAAAGAGAAACCCTGTCTCGAAAAACCAAAACCAAAAAAAAAAAAAAAAAAAAAAGAATGAATGAAAATCACTCCTAATTATCAAGTCAAACCAAGGGCCATCCCACAAAGGAAGCCCTTCACAGAGCAAACTCGACAGATAAAGGCCATTCTGAGATATTTCTCCAAAGACATTGTACAAATGACATCCCCCAACCCAGCACAGGGGAAAAACCTCAACATCTCCCATCATAAGGGGTTTGTTATGCTTTTATGAGGGTTAAGGTAGAAAGTGTGTGGCAGCCAACTCTTTCCCACAAACCCCAGGTCACATGCTGTCACGGGTCTGATCCACACTGGCAGATTCACCAGAAGGCAAAGCTTTCTTATAGGTTTGTGTGTGTGTGTGTGTGTGTGTGTGTGTGTGTGTGTGTGTGTGTGTGTGTGTGAGAGAGAGAGAGAGAGAGAGAGAGAGAGTGCTCTTAACCATTGAGCTATCTCTTCAGCACCCTGGAAGCATAAACTTTTAAACTGTACTATTTATATTAATTATTTGAGAATTTCATAAATACAGAAAAATGTATTTTGGTCATATGTATCCTACTCCTCCCTGACTCTTCCAAGACATCTCCATCTCCTATCATCCCAACACCATATTATATACACAAACATACATATATATGTATACTTATATATCCATCCATCCATCCATCCATCCATCCATCCATCCATCCATCCATCCACATATCCAATTGAGTCTAGTTTATGTTGTCCATTTATACATGGGCATGGGTCCATCTACTGAAGCATGGCTAACCTACCAGGAACCACATCTCTAAAGAAAATGGACTCTTTTTCCATAGCAGTCATCAATTGCCATAGCTCCTCAGATAAGGGTAGAGGTATGTGAGCTCCTACCTGCTCCATCCATACTATAGTGCTGACTGGATTGATCTTGTGCAGGTCTTATGCCAGCTAACACAGATGCTATGAGTTTGTAAGTACAGTGGTTCTATGATGTCGAGAAAACATGGCTTCACTTCTAACCTCCCTGGCTCTTAGAATCTTTTCATCTCTCCTTTCCCAGTGTTCCTTGAGCCTTTGGGAAAGGGGATGGTATGATTTGTAGCCCAGTACTCTATAGACAGTTATTCTCAGAAACATAAGATTTTTATCATTTTTCTTTCTCTCTTTCTCTCTTTCTCTCCCTCTTTCCTATTCCATCCCCTCTTGTTCTCTTCCTCCCCCGTTGTCTCCCAGTCCTCTCTCTTCTGAGGCAGTATCCCAGGTTGGTCTGGAAATCACTATGTAGCACAGGCTGGCCACCAGGTGGAGAGTCTCCTATTTCATCCTCTAGAGTGCTGTGATTACAGACTTGGGTCACTGCCTGGCTATGAATTCTCATATTTACCAGCCACAGAACCTAATGAGACAGACACAATTATTGTTCTTGGTTTAAAGAAGCTGGGGCTTTGAGAAGCTAAATAGCTGTCTGAAGGTCATATGTCTATCAAATGGCAAAGATGCTGTTTGACCTTAGACCAATTGGAAGGCCCAGCCACTATTACTTTCCCAAGTCCTCTTCACAGAGCTACAGCCTGTTTTGCAATTTTGTGTCTGACATAATTTCTGATTTAATTTGGTGATTTCCCAATACAGGGATGACGTTCAAACACAGAGTGAAGATGAGCAGAGTGTGGTCCGGGTGTGGCCGATTTTAGTTCAGGATAGAGATCGGTGCAAATCCTGAGACAGGGCACGGAGAAACAGCAGGACTGTGTCAAGGAAGAGCTTGGGTGTTGTAAGCTGTCCTTGCTCTTACAAGCCACATGTCCTTAGGCAAGCCAAGCTTAGTTCTTGTCTCTGAGAACCTGAGATAATAGTGTCTATGACTCTAGGTGGCTGGGAGAAACAAAGAAGTTAACGTATGCATGCATTTAGTGGGTAAGGACAGTCTAAGTGATAGTTTGGACTCCTTGCAGTGGCCCCAACAATTCAAGCTTATAATTTTGGTACTAAAAGACTATTTGGTTCTTTTTTGTTTTTCTCTGCCTAATGGGGCAGTTGAGGCTAAGTCTCGACCTGTTTTACATGACTGTTTAAGGATGTTTTCTTGGCACCAACCCATTTACTCAGGTGGATTTCCGGGCGAGTTAGATGGAAAAACTAATCCTAAATCCTTTTATTTAAAGGGCAACGCCTTGTTAAAGCACACTGGGCTCAGCATGTGGGAACACGGAGAGAGGTTACAATGAGTGGGCTGTCCGTAATATCATCCTGTTCCCTAAGGACTAGGCTCTTGTCTGATGTGGGTTTCATTCAGTTTGTTCATTTGCACTGGAAAACACATTCACTGATCCATATCCCTTGGTCTTTTTATGCCTTAGGCTAAGTTAAGATTTGTTTCTCCCAAGAATATCAATTTTCCCGCAGTTGCTTTATAATTTCTCTGATGGTCAGTTCTGGAAATTCTGATTTTTATAATTTTCTCTAATGGTCAGCTCTGGAAATTCTGATTTTTTTTTTTCCTTTTCACACTATGATCACACTTCAAGTGAACAGTAACCTAAATGTCCATTTGTTGGTGAGTCTTTCATTCACTGATGGTATGCAATTATAATCTCTGAGTTAGGAAGATTAACTACTGTGCATCTTGAAGTCTGCTAACTGAAGGCGTCCAGCTAGGACTTGCTCTCAGAACAGCTTTCTGCCCACTACAAACAGAACATTTCTGATGAAGCTCAGCTAAGAAAAGCTGTCTAGAATAGCATTTTGCTCCTTGGAGTAAAAGCAAGATGTGGACTTTTGTATCTTAATCACCTCCAACCAAGCCAACATGCTCTCCTAGCTGGACTTCCTGCATAGAGGTTCCTGGAATTCAGTCTCCTGTAATCCTCCCCTTGTGGGTTGGACTCAGTGACTTATTTGTAGCAGGTATCCTGTGGAAAAAGCAACTACGGTCTACTTCTAAAATCAATCTGGTTGTCAAAGGGCTCTGGTTTCCCTCCTACTGACCTTCCCTTGTTTCTTTGTCTACTGTGCTGTGAGCTGCCCCATGGAGAGGCTGTTATAGCATGGAACTGGAGGAGCATACTTGGCAAAGGCTCTTTCTCTGCTCTTTCAGGGAAGACCACACCCCAGCTGATTGCTTGATTGTACCTTTGGGGGAATGTAGCCATACTGACCTTCAGGGCCCACTGAAATGATAAAATAACCTCTCTCTTTTCTATCTTCTTTCTCTTTCACTGAGTAGCAGACTTTAGATCTCACACACCATAAATGTGTGCTCTTATATTTTCCATGCTAATATTTATGAGTTCTGAAGTTACAAAATCTTAGGGTAAAAACATGCCTAATTGTGTTATAATGATGCTCAAATGAGATTAGGGCATTTAGTTTTATGAAGGCCATTTGAACTTGGGGCTGTCCTCAGAATCTGTGGATATCAGTCACTGCAGGCTAAGACCATGGCATCTTAACAGCGTTGTTTTTTCCAAGACTTAGAGCAGAAGAAAGGAAATCCTGGCGTGTTGTTTCATCAGTAAGGTTTTGCTGGAATGCCCACACTTTCATTCACATACCCAGCACCTGGCTGCTCTGTACAGCAGAGGGACAGCAACTGAGATGATCCAGCTAGTAAGCCTTACTGTGGACGCTAGGAAGCTTGTAAACTCTAGCTGTAGTGTTGAAAATGTATGGATTTCTTGTTATCTCACTCCAGTGCTTTCTCTTCACAGACCTTTCAAAACCCAGTAAGTGGGGCTGCAGAGATGGCTCATCAGTTTAGAGCACTGACTGCTCTTCCAGAGGTCCTGAGTTCAATTCCCAGCAACCACAAGGTGGCTCACAACCATCTGTAACGGGATCCAATGTCCTCTTCTGGTGTGTCTGACGACCCCTAGGGTGTATTCCTATACATAAAATAACCAACACCAACAACCCAGTAAGGAAACTAACTGGATGGAGTAACACCCATCTTGCCACACAGGCAGGAATGCTGCATAGTTCATAGTAGGTTTTAAATACTCTAAAAACTATCAACTTCAATAATAAATGAACTTTATATCACCAAGAATAACATAACATCTACGCATGAATGAAACAAATGTATCATGAACTAATACTTATCCTCTGTCTAAATCTCCTGTTTTATCTTCTGTCTCGTTAAAAATATTGCACTGTGCATGCCTTTGATCCTAGCACTCAGAAAGCAGAGGCAGTTATATTTCTAAGTGTTGGTGGAGAAGCTGGTCTACATTCTCAGGCCAGCCAAAAAAAAAAAACACAGTGAGATCTTGTCACCAAAAACAAAACAACAAAACCCAACCAGCTCCTACCCCAAACCCTCCAAAAAACAAACAAGCAAAAAAACCTATATCTCTTGCTAGCTATACATATGACAAAGGACTAATAGCTAGAATATACAAAGAACTAAGAAAACTAAACAACAAGAAATCTAACAACCAGCCAATAAATGGGATAACAGTTTCCAAAAGATTAAATACAAATGAATAAACAAAAAAATTCCACCTCACTAGAGAACCTCATCAGAGAAATGCAAATAGTTACAATGTTCCTCTGACAACATAGTAAAACTACACTGAAGTCCTTCCTATATTACCCAAGACAGAACAGTGGTGACCTTCCTGGAAGTAATTAGCAACAAATGCTGAAAAGAATGTGGACAAAATCGAACCCTCATCCACTGCTGGTGGGAATGTGCTGGTGCAGGCTCTATGGACGTCAATGTGGAAGGTTTTTCAAACATGTAGACTTTGATCCACTGTAAGGCCCAGCTACACCTCGTCTGACTATCATCATCTCAAAGGGCTCTAAGTCAACCCAGTACAAAGACACTTGAGCAGCGGTGTTTACTGTGGCACTGTTCATGAGAGTGACCTGGTAGTGACCGACTTGGGTGTCCAACAACAGAAGATTGAATCGAAATGATGTGGCTTATATGCACAGTTGGATGATATTCAGCCATAAAGAAGAATGAAGTTATGAAATTCACAGGATGACGGATGTGACTAGAGAAAACATATTAAGCAAATTATGCCAGCCTCAGAGAGAGAGAGAGAGAGAGAGAGAGAGAGAGAGAGAGAAATTATGTGTTTTCTACTATATGTGCCCCAGATTCACAGACCATAATAGTATAGATGTACTAAAGACAAAGTGAGGAATGAAACTGTCCAGGGAACAGGGTAGGTTGTAGAAGGGAGAGGCTCACAGGGTAATTGGGGATGGAGGTGCTGAGGAGGAGGTGAAGGCGCTCTAGGTCTGGTACATGCGTGGAAAATGACCTTAGCTAACTCTGTCATGAAAAGTAATGTAAACAGAGCACGCTGACACTTCTGGTTACACTAATGCCTGTGGACAATGGGCTGTTGTGACTGCTGGCTAAACGTTCCTGCTCAGTCAGAGCCTGAATGTGAATCGTGTGGGCCTGGGTTCTGATCTCACCTTAGCCCCTTGCCAGTTTGGGGTCAGATTTCTGTTGGTAAGTGGAAATATTATATGTCACAATCAGGTTGTGCTCATCATGACACAGGGTGTGTGAGGAATGCCGGCACAGACGCAGAGCAGTGATGCTCTTGTTTCCAGTTGCCTGCTAAAGTAGTGTCTGGTCCTTCTGACCTGGCTGACATAGATGTTCCCAGAAGGCCTGCTGACGAACCGAACTGATGAAGCCTGAGAAACCTTTGTTCCTTTTCTGAGGTTGGCATTGGCAAAGTGAAGGGCTGTGCACAGACTGACATGGGATGCCCTTGGGCCTGCAAGCAGGCTTCGTCTGGCAGACAGGCGTGAGGACACTCCCTGCTTTCAGCCATTGTATTTCCCAATCGAATTCCAGTGAGGGAGAGGGTTTAACTGACTTAAACCAGCCCTTTGCAAACAAGAGTTCCCCACATCTGTCCTCTTTAAGAAAGAGGAAAGTTTGATCTTTTGTCCTAGGTCTTTACCTTTCTCTCCTTATCTGCTTCAATTCCTCAGCACCTCCTCATATGGGTGCCGTCTGCATCTTCAAGTCCTTTTCTGTTCAATGGCTTGGTGGCACTTTATGTGGCACAGAGTATGCTCAGGTACAAATTAATGGTGTTTGAAATCAACTTTTGACTCCCCTACCCCTGTCAACAGCCCCTAAGGCCTCGGTTTCAAGTCTCTGTAGGCTCTGGGGTCACTCAAGGCTGCCCACCAATTTTCATTCTGAATCTGAAGGGCCATAAACTGGACCTGCAGAAAGTCCCTCAGCTTGGGACCATGCACCATCCTGCCTCCTTCATGCCTTCCTTTCATGGTCTTGCATCCACCTTGGGACTTGAAGTGACTGAGGTGACAGCCATTGATTTCCTTAGACTCCACAGGGAGGCATGACCTCATTTAGCACCTTCTTGTTACCCACAGGCCACCACAGCATTACTCCAGTTCCAGTTCCCAGACAGAAAAGGGTCCAGAAAATGACTTCCAAGCCAAGATTGTGGGAGCCTGAACAAATCCTGCCACCGTTGTGTGGTCCTGTGAAGCCTTTTTCTGACCCCAGTGCTCAGTTAGGAAAATTCCGCAAAGGTTGTGAAATACTTTGATTTTCTCATCTCTCCCCCATATCTCTAAATGAAGGACTGCTTTGCTGTCTGTCCCCACCTGTGTCTTCAGGCTCCATTCATCCATGAAAACCAGGCAGGAATGATACACCTTGTGCAGACTCTTCTGCGTCCTTCTAGAGCCCTTGTCAGTTAAGACCCAGAGTCCCTAATAGGATGGATGATTTTTTTTTTTTTTTGTTTTGCTTTTTGAGACAAGGTTTCTCTGTATAGCTCTGGCTGTCTTGGAACTCACTTTGTAGACCAGGCTGGCTTCGAACTCAGAAATCCGCCTGCCTCTGCCTCCCGAGTGCTGGGATTAAAGGCGTGCGCCACCACGCCCGGCTAGGATGGATTTTTATATCATACAGAATAAGGATTCCAGTCCCAGCTCAGTCAGCCACTAGTGACTTCTTGCAAGTTACTCTGTCTTCATGGGTCTTGATGTTCTGCTAATATAAAATGATTAGATTACAATAGGCTTTTATTTGAAACTCTAATGACTCTGTAATGGTTGCTGGGGGAATTGTGTAGGAAATATCTTAGGACACATTTGGGCTCAGTAATTGTTTAGTGATGTCTGCCATAACTCAAGGTGAGGAACTACATTTCCCACTTCATGTTTGCCACCTCCAAGAGAAACGTTTGGCTAATCGTTCCTATTTCTGTATGTTTGACTCTATGACCATATGTAACTACTGCTGAGATCCATCTTAATTTGCACTCACTATTTTGGATACTTGCCTCGTGCCAGGGGAACTGGACAGAAGGAATAGAGATGATGGATCTCCTAAGCTGACACTGCCCTTTGGATAACATAGCCCCAGAAATCTGGTCTATTCCTTCTCTTTGAACCAAAACATTTTAATTAGCTGCAGAAACCGAAGAAGATGAATTCTTTTGTGAAAACACAGCGCTTGTTTTTCTTGTCCTAAAATGGAGAAGTGCATGCCTACGTCCTATTCCAGGCCATTAGGAACAACAGTCACATGTAAAGAATGATCTTCAAATACCATGTGGGGAAATTTTGTATGAAATGACGATTTAAAGATTTCTCATTTTGAAGTTGAAGACAATGCAAAATACAAAATAAAATTAAAGTGAGTAACAAAACAAATATATGTATGCATATATATATATATATATATATATATATATATATATATATATATATATATACATAAAACACCTTTAAAAAAGAGTATAGGAAATAAAGGCTGGGGACACAGCTCAGTCATGTATGTCTTGAAAACACAAAGACCTGAGTTCTATGCTGAATGATTAGAACCAAATGATTAAAAAAACAAAACAAAAACAAAGCAAAGAGGCTGGAGAGATGGCTCAGTGGTTAAGAGCACTGGCAGCTCTTCCGGAGGTTCTGGGTTCAGTTCCCAGCAACCATATGGTGGCTCACAACCTCTATAATGGAATCCAAGGTTCTCTTCTGGTGTGTCTAAAGACAGTGATGATACTTACATAAAACAAATAAATAAATCTTTAAAACAAAACAAAACCCAAACCAACGCCAGGTATAGTGGTACCTGTTTGTAATCCTGTGCTGGGGGCGGGGGGCGATGGAGAAAAGGACCTCTGTGGTTCACTGGCCAGTCACCTTAGTCTACTTAGTGAGTTCCAGGACACTGGAGACTCTGTCTTAAAACAAACAAATAAACAAACAACAAGCAAACAAAGGATATCACTTGAGGAATATCATCTACTGCTGACCTCTGGCTTCCACATGCAGGCACACACAGACACACACTCAAACTCACACATAAACAAACATGCATCTGTATACACATACATGCATGCTACACATACACAGAAGAAAAAAAAAGAAATTGTAGGGACCTAGCATATAGCATAGTGACAACATAAAAAAACAAAACAAAACAAAACTGTGACGCAGAGTGTGGTACATATGCTTACAATCTTGGAAGACTGAGGCAGGAGGATAGTGAGTTCAAAGCTAACCTGTACTATGTAACCAAACCTGTCTCAATAACTAAACCAAGTCCTGTTGTCAAAGTGGGAACTCTAAACTGGCATGTCTGGGGCCAGGGTCGGGTGAACGGTGGTCTCACCGAGTTCATGCACAACAAATGGGTTGCTACCCATTTCCCAGAGGAGTGTGTGTGCTACACCTTGACCTGTGGGTGGGCAGATCCAGGCACACTGCTTTTCCAAGCCTTAAGGTAGATTTTATCTTTATGCCACATATAATGTTTCCTTCTTATTTTAGATTTGTTCATTTTACTTTTCGAGCACTTCGTTTATGTGTATGTTTGTATACTCCATTTACGGTGTCCACAGGGGTTAGAAGAAGGAATTAGATTTCTTGGAGCTTGATTTATGGATGGTTGTGAGCCACCATATAGACACTGGGAACCAAACCCATGTCTTCTACAAGAGCAACAGCTACTATAAACCATTGACCCACTTCTCTAACCTCTTGTATTACATCTTATTTTTTTATAAATAAAGAGAGCCAGGGCTGTGAAGCAGGCCTGTAATTCTGGATCGTGAGAGGTGAAGGCAAGGAGACCAGGAATCCAGGCCATTCTGGACTGCATAGAGTTAGAAGCTATCCTGGAGTATATGAGATTCTGCCTCAATTGAACATAAACAAACAAGCAAACAAATAGAGATCAATCCACTATATCTAGAAAGTTCTTCTGTAATGAAACATGACTGGCCTGAGCACTGTAAAATTGTTTCTCACTTCTACAAAGAGTGTGGCTTAGAGCTTCATTGCCATTTTCCAGTGTTCTCTAGTAAATACTGATTTAAAATAGCTACCTCATTGTCAGCCTGGCTACCCACTGCTCAGTCAGTCAAGCTAGAACCCATGATATGTAGTTGTTCTTTGCATAACTCATATATATATGGAAAAAGTGTGTTTCAAAGACAATTCAAGTTTTTCACTATTCTTAGAATTAGTCTTTATCCAACAGTAGGTTTCCCTTCCTCTCTAGATAATATGCAACTTGTGGTTCCTTAAACTATAGGAAACATATATAACATAAGCTTTCTAGCTTAATCATTTTTACATCTGCTGTTTATTGTCATTAATTACTTTTGCACCGACTCAGCTCCCACTCTCATTAACTGCCAAACTCCTTAGTTTCCCAGTGAAACTCTGAATCAAGTAATTAATGATTCCCTACTAATCCCTAATCGCTCCCAAGCTGCTGGTACTATAGGTATCTTATATAAGTATAGTTTGTAGCATTTTGTATTTTAATGACTGCATTATGTCCTTTAGCAGAATGTCTTTAAAGCTCGTGTATGACATCACGTGTTTCAGACTTCCCTTTATTTATAAGGCTTAATTTGTATATCTATTTATACACAAATTGACAATACTGATTGACGAATGTGGCAATAAACATTAGTCTACAAATAGAAATTGAGTACATCTGAGTACACCCCAGAAGTGGAATTGGTGGATCAGATGGCAATTCACATTTACTTTTGGGGTACAGAAGAGAGTACCTGGTGAGATCAAACCAGGGAAATTGTGAAGAAATGCAGCCAGCCAGCATGGAGGACAGGGTTCTTGCATCAGATGTGAATTTTATGTTCCAAGTCACTGTCTTGAGACGGAAATACTCTTGAACACACACTGAACGTGTGCATCTGATGGGAACATGGTGGATTGTTGATGTTGGCTGGGTTTTTAGTGGTTCTCTGACCACAAAGTTTTATTTGTATTCAGTACGACTGGTGTCTCTGACTGTCTCTTGCTCCTCTTCTGAAGCCAGCTTTCACTTCTGCTACAGGAAAGTGGGATTGGAGAAGCTTTCCACGTCTGGATACCTAACTCGCCCCCCCCCCCAATCTCGCAGATATTTTGCTGTTAGAATGCCAACCCTCTCAGGGATGCCTGATTAGTTTTGCAGAGAGAGGACTCCATTGCGATTGCCTTTCCGTAGCTTGCATTTAACATGCCCCGATGGAACACAAGCTCTCCCGGCACACATCATAGATCACAATGTGACTTAGGAGGCCCCGTTGAAAACCAGAGAGTGTAACTGTGTCACGGTTCATTCCCAATCCACATGCTGGATCTCCATGGAGACAACTGAAAAATGTCCCTTGTGGAATTCGACATAATACCCTGTCATTTTTTTTTTCCTGAAGAGCTGACAGCAGCTAAAGAGTACAGGGAATCCTCAAAAGAAAAGTAAGTAACAAGCAGACAGCTCCTGGAAGGCTTCTAATAGGATCCTGGGGCTTCTGAGTTATTCTCATGGTGATGGTGATGGTGATGGTGATGGTGATGGTGATGGTGATGGTGATGGTGATGCTGATGCTGATGCTGATGCTGATGCTGATGCTGATGGAGGGAGGAAGGAGGTAGAAGAGGAGGGAGCAGCAATGATCACACTCAGATTAGAAGATTTATGAGAATGATGCCACACAGGGAGATGGAAAACCAACTCTGGAGCAGGAGTCCATCCTTAGCATCCTTACCCTGAGACTTTGTTACTCAAAGTCTCAAAGGTACTCACGAAATGCTAATAAGTTATGGAGTACCAGATACGTTTGTTTAACTTAATAATGAAAACCTCAGGCTAACTAACACACATGACACCTTTTTATCCCTGTTGAACAAAGTGATTTTAGTACAGCACCAACTACAGTTAAAAACTATTCTGTTGGGGCTGGTGAGATGGCTCAGCAGGTAAGAGCACCCGACTGCTCTTCCGAAGGTAATGAGTTCAGATCCCAGCAACCACATGGTAGCTTACAACCACCCGTAATGAGATCTGATGCCCTCCTCTGGTGCGTCTGAAGTCAGCTACAGCGTACTTATGAAGAATAATAACAAACAAATCCTTGGACCGGAGAGAGCGAGCTGGGCTGACCGGAGCGAGCGGGGCAAGACCAGAATGAGCAGGGTTGAATGGAACGAGGAAAAAAAAGATTCTGTTTATATTTATTTATGTTGTGTATTTTTATATACACCTGTGCCGTATAACCTGTGGGAGTTGATTCTTTCCTGCTAGCCTATGGGCCCTGAGGATCTAACTCAGTCATCAGGGTTGGCCACAGTCTCTTTAGCTACTGAGCCATCTTTATGACTCTCCAACTGACTATGGATTAAGGAGCAAGTACCAAGGGGTGGACAGATTAATAATGGATTCCATAGCACAGTATCTGCTACTACAAGTTGGCAGCTACTCATCGTCTCCAGAAGGTTGTAAGTTTCCATGTATAGAATCTTGGCTTTCTTCATTTATGTACCTTACATATAATAAATACTAAATAAACATCTTTATTCAATAGGCATTTTTTGGCCCTCTTTATACTAGATAATAGCACAGAGTTGAAAAGGACATATATTTGTCTTGGAGAAGCTCTGAGTGTTTTTGTTTGGGTTACTAATGCTGTGATGAAACACCATGTCCAAAAGCAAGCTGGGGAGGAAAGGCTTTATTTAACTTATGCTTCCACAGCCATGGTGTATCACTGAAGGAAGTCAGGACAGGAATTCAAACAGTCTGGGAACCAGGAGGTGGGAGCTGATGCAGAGGCCATGGAGGGGTGCTGCTTACTGGATTACTTACATCATTCTCCTAATCTTCTAATCTGAGTGTGATCGTTGCTTACTGTCCCCGCCTTTCAAATTACTCTAGTCTGTGTCAAGTTGACATAAATTTAGCCAGCACTCTGAGTTATTGTGGAGACAGATTATTATTAGTATTATTGTTGTTGTTGTTTGTTTTGAGACAGAATTTCACTATTTAGCTCTAGCTGTCCTGGATCTCACTTTTAAAAATTATTTTATTTATTATATGTAAGTACACTGTAGCTGTCTTCAGACACTCCAGAAGAGGGCGCCAGATCTCGTTACGGATGGTTGTGAGCCACCATGTGGATGCTGGGATTTGAACTTATCACCTTCGGAAGAGCAGTCGGGTGCTCTTACCCGCTGAGCCATCTCACCAGCCCGGATCTCACTTTTATAGACCAGGCTGGCCTATAACTTATAGAAATCTGCCTGCCTCTGTCTCCTGAGTGTTTGATTTAAAGGCATGTCGCCCCATGCCCAGCTACAACAAGCAGTTGTTATAAGAATATAGTAAAAGCATAGCTTCAGCTATAAATGCTACAACAGACAGCTGGTGTTTGGAGCGAGCATGCAAGTTTCAGGTCTGTGTTTTCCAAGAGGCAAACCAAGTCAGAAACCCTACTGCACCTGTGTTCTCCAAGAAATAATTCCAGGGGAAAAAGGCCAAGGGCTTTGTAGGCTAGATATATAGGACAGACCAGTTTAGAGGGCTCAGATCTTCCCACACATGGCTAGAGGGCTGCCCAACCATCCCTGGGTCCAGGTAGATCAGAGGATCTCAACCTGTAGGTAACCACCCCTGTGTAGGTCACATGTCAGATAACTTGCCTATCAGATATTTATATTATAATTCATAACAGTAGCAAAATTACAGTTATGAAGTAGCAACTGAATATTTTAATGGTTGGGAGGGAGGTCACCACGTCACGAGGAACTGAGCTGAAATGCTGCAGCATTAGAAAGGTTGAAAGACATTGAGGCGGAGGCTTCTTTTGAAAAGTGTGGCTCTCAGCTCTTCTGTCAGCTTCCAAAGTAAAAGATGTAGCTCGCTAACAATAGAACCAGAAGGAAGGCAATATAGAGCAGGAGAGAAAGGCTGAAGAAGACAGCGCTACAAGGAGCAGAGAAGGAAGGAGGGAGAGAAGGAGGAGGGGAGGTGGGGAAAAGCAAGGAGAGGAGAGGAATCCCTTTGTTGGGGATTCCTAGTGTGATGCCTCCCTGATCATCCCAGATACGTCAGGATACATGAGGTATCTGTGAAGACCCATTCTCCTGGGGCGATAACATCATTCATTTTATAAATATTTATGGAGCATTTTCTCTGCAGAGTACTGTGGGAGGTAGCAATAAGGTCCTACTGTGGAAACTGAGGCCGGGGAGCCAGAGGCTTGTGGTCAAGTCCAACTAGCCAGCAGTCTGGCCCTGGAGTCCTGGCAGAGAATGGGGCCTGTCTTCCCTGCCAGCTTAGATGCCCTCAGGAGACCGGACAGAGAGTGCAATGAATCTCCTTACATCTCTGACTTGCAAGGGGCAACAGACAGACGCCTCTCGCTTGTGAAATTGTAGCCACCAAGCCGATTTATGACCTACTGAGGCCTGGCTTTTAAAGATCCCTGGGGGAGGCATGTGGAAAGAAAGGGAAGGTTGAAAAGCTTCTGTGAGGTTTTCTTTCTTTCTTTCTTTCTTTCTTTCTTTCTTTCTTTCTTTCTTTCTTTCTTTCTTTCTGTCTGTCTGTCTGTCTTTCTTTCTTTCTTTCTTTCTTTCTTTCTATTTATTTATTATTAAGTTAAAAAAGAAACTTGTTTGGGGGCTCAGAGGCATGGGGCTGTAAGGAACTCATGCTCTTGTAGCCTCTGTGTGAAGGAAGAAAGAGGTTCCCCTGAAGAGAGGGGGATTGGGAGAGGGTACGCAAGAGCTATCTTTTGAGAGCTGAGCTTTAAGAATGAAGTGCATAGGTTGGGCTGGAAAGGAATGGGTGTGAGGACAGGGAGCTGGTTCCAGAGGTTTCTGGGAAGAGTCAGAGAATCCCATCAGCCCACCAGGGGTGGAGTCTGAGATCATTGTGCCCTGGGGGTCTGATACACACTGTGGGACATCATTTCATGTGTCCAGCCCCCTTTTGTCACTAAAGGGAAGTGGCACTGTCTGTAAATTGGGGATGCTGTGTGCAGTTACTATCAATGACCCTGAAGGGGCTGCGCTTGGTTTGGTGTTTTCTGAACTGGAAATTGTATCTTAGTTCTCTTGCTCCAAACCCTCTGACTCCTCCCAAATGTTAGTAAGTTGGACAATCCCCGCCCCCAGGGGTGGTGGTGGTGTTGGTGTTGGTGGTGGATGTAGCTCAGTGGGAGAGAACTGCCCAACCATACCCCCACCCCTCCCAAAACTGAGCAAGGCCCTGATCCAACACACGTTCTCCTCAGGATGAACTGTGTCTCCTCACAGCTCAGCTTTGCACAGTGGTTTCTCTCTTCCTGGTCGCCTTCCCATGAAGTTCAGTCTTTCTGAGGGCAGCCGCTACGCAGTGACTCTGCTAGGCCCTCATGTACCTTAGAAGTGCTCAGTAAGTAGCTTTTGAAGGAAATTGACCTTAGTGTTCTTATCAGTAGAAAAAGGAGTTGTTTTTAATAACTGTCTAGACGGTGGGATGTCTTCACATGAAATATGTACATGGGCTGAGTAGCTTCATAGCTCAAAGAGACACCTTTACAGCAAGTTTAAGTGTGCATTGTATATGTGTGTGTATACACATGGGTGTGCATGTGCAGAAGACAAAGGATGTCCTCTCTCTTTTTCTACTGTGTTCCCTTGTGACAGGTCTCTTGTTGAACTTGGTGCTTAACCAGGGTGGCAAACAGTGATCTTTCTGTCTCTAGTTACGCCCCAGCGTGGGTAAGTCTGGCATTTTTGGACATGGGTTCTGGGCACCCAAGTTCAGGTCCTCATGCTTGCATAGCAAGTGCTCTTACCCACTGTGTCATCTCCCTAGCAATCCTGGCCTCAGAAATCTTAACCCAAGAAAATGAGCGTGAATGAAGAAGAATATTTGGCCTCAATGTCTTCTTAAGCCTGAGTGCAGATAGGTGCTTCTGTCTGACTGCGGGAGAGAGGTTGGCTCTGAACCTGAGGGATAGACTTTGCCTTCAAGGTTCCTGCCCTCCTCCTGAATTCAAGAGAAAAGAATCGGTAGCCAGGGATGGTGGGACTTAAGCATCTCTCTACAAGCGGCTCCTTCCCCAGCTTTTCAAAAACTGTAGAACAGCAACTCCCCACTCCAAACAACTCTGCAAATCAGAAACAAACAAACAAACAAATAAGAAGGACAAGGGCCACCAAGCATTGTTAAATTACAGAGCCCCTGAAGAGGACTAGAGGGAGCACAGACAACTGTGTTAATGAGAGATCAGGGAGCACAGACAATTGTGTTAATGAGAGATCACATTTAGCTGAGGGTGAGAGGCCTGAGGTGTGAGCTGAGAGCTGAGCAGAGTGGCCAAGCTCCGTGGCCTTGAGCTCTCTCTCTCCACCAGCTTCCAAACTGTGCCAGGCCCTGCCACTCTCAGCAAAGCAGTGTCATTCCGTGGTTGCATTAACTTCTTGTGCCTTAAATTACCCTGCATTCTGCAGGCTTGGCAGCAACAATCAGTCTCACTCAAAACCAATGTGTCTGCAGACCCATGGGCCCTCTGGAGGCCACACTGGAGAACCATTCTGGTCTCTTTCTTTCTTTCTGCTTCTGCTGGTTCTTACAATTCTGGGCTTTGTAGTCCCATGAACAAGAGAGAGAGAGAGAGAGAGAGAGAGAGAGAGAGAGAGAGAGAGAGAGAGAGAGAGAGAGAGAGAGAGAGAATGGGTATTTTTTTGAAGAATGGAGATGATTTCATCTCTGGTAGGTTTAACCTAGGAGGTAAGGTGCCAGCTTCCACAGGCACCAAAGGCTGCACTAAGCCAATGACTTTGGGATTCTTCATCTTATAAACCCAAAGAATGAATTTCAAACAATGGAGGGTAAGTTTTAAAAAGAGTTTTCAGTATAGAGAGAAACTGAAAGACAGAAGAGTTACTGCAGAACCCAACCTCTGGGGTCCCTATTGCTTCTTTAATCAAGAGGACAGTTGCCTTAATAGAGTCATAAAACCCTCTGAGAAGTGTCCCATTATCTCCTCAGGTCTGATCAATGTAGGGACATGGTAAAAAATATTGGCTGTTCTTTTAGCCCTTATATCCTCATTGGCTTTGGCCTTGAGCGTTTTTCAGCATCACTCTAGTCTCTACTTCTTGTTCACATCACCTTCTCTCTTCTGTTGTCAAATGTCTCATCCATATTAGGGCCCACCCATGTGACCTGAGATAATGTCCCCATCTCAAGATCTTTAATCAAATTACATCTGCCAAGTCCTTTCTGCCAGAGGAACGAGCGCATGCACTGATACATACACAATGGGGTTTTACTCAGCTATAAAGAAGAATGAAATTCTGTCATCTGTGGGAAAAGGATGGACCTGGGGAATCACCTTGCTACGAGAAGTAAGCCAGACTCCGAAAGACAGACTTTACATTCTTCCTCTTATACAATCTAGCTTAAAAAAACAACACGGGGAACATAAAGGGGAAGTTATCTGGCAAGGAGGAGACCAATGGGAGAGGGCAAGCAAGATGGTCAAAATTGTATTATGCATATGCATGAAAATGTCATGATAAAAGCAATTATTTTGTACAATTAATTAGGTCTCATGGTGCATATGCATACCTGTAATCCCAGCTTCCTAGGAGGCTGAGACAGAGGGTTACAAATTTGGGGCCAGCCTTGGCAACTTGTAAATAAAAAGTGAGAAGAGGGGAGGGGCTACAGCTCCTTGGTAGAATGCTTGCTTAGCACTTGGGAAACTGGGGTGGGTTTCATCCCTATGGCAAAAACCCAAACCGAACCAAAATGAAACGACACCAAGTCTTTGACTTTGCAGAATTCCTACACATGAATGAGATATCTAAAAGATATTCTTAAGATCAGGGCTGTGGATCTTAGCTGGGCATTATCCACAGTTCTCAAGAATGAATCTACCTACCGTTAGACAATTCTAGTAAAATCTTACAGCCCGTGCTCCTGCAGGCTGCTCATCCAGGGAGCAGTCACTCACTCCCTTTGCTTCTTACAAGAGTAGGGTGGAGGATAGTTGCTCTCGTAGCATGTTAAGCAGATTAGCCATTAGCAAGGAGAGAGAGCCCTTGGGACATCTCAGACTCAGTGAGTGTTAACTGCTAGTATAGGAGCAGAGTGAATTCGTAACAGCTTCTTTCTCTGCCCCCTTTAAATCAGCAAATGTCCTTCTTCAACAAAAACAAACACAGAGCCCCCATGTAGAGCAGATCATACCTGGGTACTGACTAGAAGGTGGGAAGGGAAGGCTGCATGGGTCTTGCCACCTCCTGACCCCCCAGCCACTGTTCCTGAGTCACAGGTAGGCCCCGGGTGCTTTTATAGAGCACATCACCACCTTGTTCAAAATGCTGGTTTATTGTCTGAGGTGAGATGATACAATCAAGAAAGTACTTCTCCAGAATGTTCTCTGGGAGTCCCTAAGACAGCATGTATGAGCTTGTTTATTCGTGGTGGGTAATTATTCTGGGTCTTTGGAAATTCTATACAGTGGCTTACTTTGAGGAAGAAGCTAAAACTGTATAGCACTGCCCCTACCGAAGCCATGCTATATACTAGAGGGGCAGACAGTGTTTCCTGGGGGGGAATTTTGAGCATCATCGGCTCCACTTCTGGAGGAGAGCTTCTCTGGAAACAGGTCACCTGCTGCTCCTCTGAGCGGGAAAGCGAGCGCTCTACTTGCCTACAGCCTGGGGCGCTGCATAGCGGAGGGGAGGCCTAGCCTCCACCATTTCCGCTCTTTTATCTCAGGACTGAAAAAGCTTTGGTTCAGAGCCAGGGACAGACGCTTTCACACTTCATCTTTTCCTCCCTGTCACTGTCACCCCACACCTCCCCCTTTCCTTTTTTTTTATTTATTAAAGGTTTTTCTGACAGGTAGATGGAGCACCACCGCCTTCAAAGCTCCCGGTCCCTCTCTGGGGCCTCATTTCTCTCCCTTCTGCATGAAATGATTGAGTGACAGAGAGTCATCGCTGTGTGTGCAGAGGGAGGTACAGAGGCCAGTGACGGCACATCCACTCCACTCCACACGTCTGCATCACCCACAGATTGTACCCTCCTCATATTCCCCACATACCACATAGGCACGGGTCAGCTGATATCCTATTCCAAAACCAAAATGCAGTGCGTGGCCCATCTGGCCTTATATTTGCCCTGCTACCTCCCAAGACTTGGCTGCAGAGAGCTGAAGAGCTGAGCAGAGAAAGAAAAGGCCCTTTGTCTCAGGCATTCTAATTTGCGTTAGCCTCTCCTTGACTTATTACATCTTTCTTAGTTTTCTGGAGCTTTACATTTGGACACACACACTCCATCTCTGTCTCTCCGTCTCTCCCTTTCTTGTGTGTGTGTGTGTGTGTGTGTGTGTGTGTGTGTGTGTGTGTGTGTAAGCCCGAGGCCAACCTTGGGAATTGCTCCTCAGGAGCCATCCACTTTGCTGTTTGAAGACAGTTTCTTATTGGGGCTTGGAGCCTGCCAGTTAGTTTAGGCTGGCTTGTCAGCGTGCCTCAGAGAGTCTCCAGTCTCTGCCTTCCCATCTCTGGGACTGTAGCTGCATGTCACCAGGCCCACCTCTTTCCAGGACTCTAGGGCTCAGGTGCAGGTCCTTCAGCCTT
>LR750194.1:412907-423755 GCA_902729485.2 Mus minutoides | reverse complement strand
CCTCAGGAGCCATCCACTTTGCTGTTTGAAGACAGTTTCTTATTGGGGCTTGGAGCCTGCCAGTTAGTTTAGGCTGGCTTGTCAGCGTGCCTCAGAGAGTCTCCAGTCTCTGCCTTCCCATCTCTGGGACTGTAGCTGCATGTCACCAGGCCCACCTCTTTCCAGGACTCTAGGGCTCAGGTGCAGGTCCTTCAGCCTTTAGACAAGTGCTTTGCCACTGAGCTCTCTTCTCAGCCCTGTATGCAGTTGGTGTTTTAATTGGGGCCTCCCCACAAGTAAAGCTGGAGCCATTAGCTATTTTAGAGATCTGAGCATAAGATCAAGGGGCAGGAAGAGATTAATGCTCCCTTCTGATGCCATTTACCACTGGAGCGTCCTCTCTGGGGAAGCTCTGGAAAATATTGCAGCCAGAGTCCTCAGAATTACCCTCCTATGAGAAATAGATCTGGGGCATCGATACACCAGTCCTAGAGAGATTTTTGTTGAGGGTCATACCCAGGGGTTGAGAATCCTGATCATTTCTGTTCATCACCCAGGACAGAGCAGCCTCCCATAATCCTGGAAGTAGCTCATCCTCATGTATGACATCCAGATGCTGGCAGGTGGAAGGGAAGAGTTTGAGGGATCAAAACAGACAGTGACAGGGTTCAGCCTAGGCTGATATGCTCCGCCCCTTCTTTGACAGCCTCAAGGTGGGCCAGTCACATACTTGCTCTGGGATTTTGGAATGTAGGAAAATAAGAGGTCAGGAGATGGCCATTTCTACTATGCCAATGATGTGAATTCCAAACTTCGTCTCACTGAGTAAATGACATACTATAAGGCAGATATGTCTGCTGGTTTCATTCTACTGCTATAACAAACACTCTGACTAAAGCTAGTTAGGGGAGGAAAGGCCTATTTGGGCTCATAGGTTAGAGTCCACCATTGAGGGAAGTTTATGCAGGCGCCCAAGTGTTGATGCGTGCCTTATACCTCATTGCAATGCTGGCTTTATTCTCCACTGAGCTCCTTAGGCATGAACTTCTCCATTATCCCTAGAGTTTTACAATCACCTCCTCAGCAAGAGTCCTAAGGCTGAGTTTGTTAGCTGTCACTGCCCAGCTCTTGACTTAACACTGTAGCCATGGCATGTGGAACACTATTAGTCATGTCTTGGTCACTGTTCTATTCCTGGGAAGAGACATCATGACCATAACAATTCTTATAAAATGAAGCACTTAATTGTGGCTTGCTTAGTTTTCAAGGGAGGCTTAATCTATTATCATCACTGTGGGAAGCATGGTGGCGTGCAGGAGAATATAGTATTAGAGAAGTAGCTGAGAGTTTTACATCCAGATCCAAAGGAAGCAGGTAGAGACTGGGCTTGGGATGGGCTTAGTGATGTGTTTATAAAATGATAAAGAGATATAGAATATGTTCTATGAGGGTGTGGTGAGGTATGGGAGAAAGGGATGTCTTGGTGGGCCCAGGCCAAGGCATCCCTTCTCACACAACGGTATAGTATAGAATAGGATTTATTCAGGGCATGGGGAAGGGAGTTGGGAGAGTAGTAGAGGAAGAGAAAGGCAGAGAGAGGAAAGAGGGGGCAAGCAGCCCCTTTTATAGTGGGTCAGGCCTACCTGGCTGTTGCCAGGTATCTGTGGGGTGGAGCTTAGACAGAATGCTAACAATTAGTGACACACTTTTTCCAAAATGCCGCACCTTCTAATCCTTTCAAATAGCACCACTCTCTGGTGGTCAAGTATCCAAATCTAAGAGCTTACGGGGGCCATTCTTATTCAAACCAGCACATCTGGGTAATATGCCACAAGGCCTGGGCTATAGAGAGAAGTGTCTCTAATAAAAACAAGGGAGGTTGTTCCTGGAGAATTAGGCACAGGACACAGAAATGTTAAACCCTTTGTCTTAGTCAGGGTTTCTATTCCTGCACAAACATCATGACCAAGAAGCAAGTTGGGGAGGAAAGGGTTTATTCGGCTTACATTTCCATACTGCTGTTCATCAAAGGAAGTCAGGACTGGAACTTAAGCAGGAGCTGATGCAGAAGCCATGGAGGGATGTTCTGTACTGGCTTGCTTCCCTTGGCTAGCTCAGCCTGNCATGAAAAGGAAGGTGAGATGGTATATTAGCTCTCCCTGGGAGCTCCCATCTAAAAAGCATCACTGATGAGTATGGCCATGGTCCCAGGCCTTGCCAGAGAACATCTGATTCTCTCTCTCTCTCTCTCTCTCTCTCTCTCTCTCTCTCTCTCTCTCTCACACACACACACACACACACACACACACACACACACACATCATGGCTTCCTTCCCTTAGTTCCTTCCTAGGTCTTTTGCCCCACAGTGTTCCCTTTGTGGGAGAAGGCACCTTTTGCAGTCCTACTTTTGGCCCCTGTGTTGAACTGGAGTAACCTTCTGGGTGGGAACTGCCTGGGGCTCTGGGGGAAAGCTGGCAGAAGGCTGCACTTGAAGATAGCTATCTTCTACTTTTCTATAACACAATAGTGTGCTCTCTAGACAGAGAGTGTGAGATCTCCCCTGGTGCCCTGCAGCGGTGAGTCACTTAGCATTCTGTGCACACACACGCCTGTCTGACTCATGAGGCAGCATTGTATTCTAATTGTGTTTACATACCACTCTTGGGAATGCCTGCTCCTAGGTCCATTGGTTCTGACATCAGTAATCTTCACATCTGGAAGAGGTTTAGCAGAGCACTTACCTCAAATCAACATGCAATCGCTTCAATTTCTATCCCCTTCCCCTAAAATCCAAGCTCCTTAAGGGGCAAGATTTATCCCTTTATATACCATTTACCCCTTTATATACCTCAACACCCAGGACAGCAGATGTTCAGTCCCTGAGACTGCAGTGGGTAGGAGAGGAACAGGGAGAGCGTCAGGGGAGAGCGTTGGCTTCTGACACACCAGTAGTAGATGACAGTAAACCAATTTGGCTTTGAGTCAGGACCTTAATGCACAGCCCAGGCTGATCTTGGATTCTGGATCTAGCTGCATCAGCTTTCTGAGAGGTAAGATTATACCTGTGTGTTGCCATTATGGTCCCAGTTATTTTACTTTATTTTATTTTGAGACAGGGTTTCTCTGTGTAGCCCTGGCTGTCCTGGAACTCACTCTGTAGACCAGGCTGGCCTTGAACTCAGAAATCCACCTGCCTCTGCCTCCTAAGTGCTGGGATTAAAGGCATGCGCCACCACTGCCCAACTGGTCTGGGTTTTAAAGCATTGTTTTATGTTGGCTTTGTTAAAGATCGAGGTTCTAAGCCATGGGCCCTTTGAATTTGCAATTATCCTGCTTTTAGTCCTGAGGGCTGGGATGACAGGCACACTTTCACAACATCTGACTTAATGATCACTATTAAGATGAACCAATGAATGCACAGACAGTATTGCAAAAACAAAATTTCCACTTTTTTTCCTCTATTATAAATTGAACCCAGGGCGTCACACATGCTCAGAAAGTATTCTATCACTGAGGTGCGTCCTTGATCCCTTAAGAAATAATTCTATTCAGTGTGCTAATAACCTGTTGAAAGAAAGTCTTTCTGCTTTTTTGTTTGTTTTTGGAGTTTTCCCTGGTAGATCAGACGGACAGAAACACCCCTCCTGCATCCTTAAGAGGGCTAGGTCCCCTGTGCCTGACTTGACCAAAAGGAGCTTCCGGCAACAGAGATTTCCTTGTCACTAGCCTGAAGAAGAGGAGGTAGAAGAAAGCCAGAGGGATTGGAGATCCTACTGTGCTATTTCTACCTTTCAGGACTTCTCCTGTGATATTCACCTTGTTCTTAATCTAGAGAGCCTGCTGTGTACTCGCAGGAACTCAGAGGATGCAGCAACTCTTAGAGAAAGGTAATGGCTTCTGGGTGTAGCAGAAGAAAATTTAGAAGGAGAGCACTGTGGTTATTGTGCTTCTTAAAGACAAGTTATGGGGCCATGGAAAAAGGAGCCTGTTCTAAGAGGGCCCCGTGGAGAAAAATGGGACTCAACAGAGAGTTGGACCACCCTATGACCCATTGGAAGCCACAGTCTTCTCTCAGGGAAACTGCAGATAAGTCCCTTTTAGCAGGAAATCTCCGGCGGATGCATCAATGTTCCTCACAAAACAGTGAGCCAAGACTGGCTCTATGGCTCGGTGTAAGTAAAGTAAAGGTGCTTTTTTGCCAAGACTGACTATGAATTCACTCCCCGAGACTCACATGGAAGGAGAGAACTGACTAATATGAGTTGTCATCTGATTTCCATATGTATTATGGCATGGATGCCCAGAGTGTGTCACTGTGTGCCTCCTTTCACAGAGACACAGAGACATCACACACACATAGACACACACACACTCACATACAGGCACACACACAGGTACACACACAGATACAGACAGACACATACATGTACACACACCACACACACATAGACACATACACAGGCACACACACAGGTATACACAGATACACACATATGTATATATACCACACACACACATAGACACACACACACAGGCACACACAGACACACACATATGTACATATACCATACACACACAGACACAAAAGCACATACACATGTACACAGATAACATACATACACACACAATACACATGCATACTCATAGCATACATACACACACATAATATACATATACACACAACACACATGCACACATATAACATACATACACACAACACACACACATATAGACACACAAAGACATATATACATACATACATACATACATACATATATAGACACAGACACAGACACAGACACAGACACACACACACACACACACACACACACACACACACACACACACACACACACAGTGTAATACAAGAAAGATCCAGATATTGTGCCTCTTCCATATTAGGAAAGCCCAAAGTCAATGAATGACTAGATAAAGTAGTATTGCCCCTGATTTTTACCTCTCTTCTTTCTTGGTGGTCCACGAAGAAACCAAAACATCGAACAACTCAAGGAAGAAATAGAGATCAGCAAGAAGGAGAGCAATTGTATCTCTCTCTCCTATTGTAGGTGTCCAGAGAGGGCATGGGGAAAAGGCTGGTGGTGTATTTTATAAAGAAAAGCCAAGCATATGTTTGGTAGAGCCAGTATGGTGTGATGGGTGGGATGCCTTAGTGGGCCCATGCTGAGACATCCCTTCCTCGGAAGTACCAGCCATATGATAGGAATCATATAGAATAGAGTTTATATAGGGGCATGAAAAGTGGAGTTGAGAAGGGAATAGAGAGAGAAAAAGACACACACACACACACACACACACACACAGACAGAGAGAGAGAGAGAGAGAGAGAGAGAGAGAGAGAGAGAAGAGGTTGGCCAGGAACATGTGGAGAGGGGGAGAGAAGGGGAAAGAAGGGAAAGGGGAGAGAAGGGGGGTCAGGGAGAGTGAGGGGGTAAGAAAGTAAGAGAGGAGAGGGGAGAGAGAGATGGAGGGAAAGAGGAGAGAAAGAGAGAGAGAGATGCCAAACAGCCCCTTTTATAGCAAGTGAGGCCTACCTGGCTGTTGCTAGGTAATTGCTGGGTGGAGTGTAGAAACAATGCCAACAGTTGGCAGTGGGTGCGTTCTGATTGCATACTGGTCCACACTGGGCTTTCGTGACTTTCAGAAAGACTGGATGCTATGAAATACGACTTCCGTTTCACCCATATGTTTGGGCTAGTTGTCCTTGTACTCAGGGAGCAATTTGCCACTTTATTAGAAGACTGTGTCCTACATATCCTTCAAGATGCACAGCTTGGGAAAATGTGTCTTTTGTGAAGGCTTCCTTGTTTCTGTCCCAGTGAGGAAGCCCCAGTTGTCTGAGTTTCCGTTTCATCTTCACATAGTTGGTAGGGGGGTTGGCTGTCCACACCATATTTTCTCCTTCATTGATGATGACAGTGGCACCTGACAGGATTCCTGACATGCAACTAGAAGCTCACTGCCAGGCCTAACTATGCCACACACTTAGGGAACCAAATGAAACCATATGACCATGCATGCCATTCTCTGGCTCTCTCACAGTCTTTCCCCTTCCTCAGCCTCAAGTACAAGGCTGAGAGCAGTACCACTGGGGTCCAGAATGACAGAAGGAAAGTAACTGAACTCCCAGAATGTGAGATTTAGTGCATAAGATAGAAGCATACTTCTTTGTTTCTGAAGCCACTCTTTGGTGAGTTCTCTGAGCCATTTCAAGTTTTACTACAACAAATTCGACATACTGTTGTAAGCTGTCAGTATCTATCTACCTGTGTGCCTCCCTTTCCCAATGTGGTGGTTTGAATAAGAATGTCTCACATAGGCTCATACATTTGAATGTTCAGGGAATGATACTATTGAAAGGATTAGTAGGTGTGGCCTTGTTGGAGGAAGTATGTCACTGGGGGTGGGTTTTGAGGTTTCAGAAAACCCAAGCCAAGTCCAGTGTCTCTCTCTATCTCTTCTTCCTGCTGCCTTCAGATCTGGATGTAGAATTCTCAGCTACCATGTCTGCCTGCAGGCTGCCATTCTCCCTGCCATGATGATAATGAACCAAACCTCAGAAACTGTAAGCCAGCCTCAATTAAATCCTTTCTTTTTATAAGTGTTGCTATGGTCATGGTGTCTCTTCACATCAGTGGAACACTGATTAAGACAGCCAACCAACTTAGACTTTCTTGAAGGCTAAAATCTACTGAATTTTACTCCCTATATTTTAGTACAATGCCTACATGTAGTAGGTATTTTAATATATTCATACAAAAGTTAAATAGGACAGATGAATGAGAAAATAAAATTAATAAGCCCCCATAGTTTCCCGTGCAATGTGCTAAGGAGTATCCTTCAGATCCGACCCAGCTCTCCATCTGTTAAATGGATACCATGGCATTGAATGAAAAAAGGACTTTCATTTCTGCTTTCCAAATCTGACAGATCCCTCTGATGCCAGTGGGAGAGGGAGTCTGGTGGCATGCAGTTCCTATTCTTAGACAGGCATGGCTGTGCCAAGTTGATGACAGACAAGCCTGATGAACAGATGACAGGATGTTCAAGACAGAGCAGCTTGAGCCCAGATGAGAAGGAGAGAGGGCAGGAAAGGATGGAGAAAGGGAAGGAGAGCTCAGAAAGTCTCCAGATGAGCTGGGAGCTCAGGTTGCAAAGAGCCTCCGGAACTACTTATGGATTTTGAAACATTTTTTTCCTTTGAGATAAATTTACCACCTTGTTAGAGCACGAAGTCATTTGAGGATATCTAGCAGGAGAGGTCAGATTTCCTTGGTGAAGATGTTGCTTTGGTACAATAGAGAGTAGGTGGGACTGCAGGGTTTAGAGAGACTTTGGGGGCTCCTTGGGAGCAGCTTTCCAGCCAAGAGGTGCTGTCGCTTTGGACCAGGGTTAGAGAGAAGGCTGGAAAAGATGTTTTGTAAGTAGGGCAAAGCTCCTTAGTCATGTAGTTTTGAAAAGCAAGTCTCTTACTAATTGGTTGAATAACATACAAATGCTTTCTATGGCAAAAATAAGCAAATGTAGGCAGTTTTATATGATTCAACTTAATTTCTCTAAGTGTTTGTGGTATTAGTCTTTATGTTTTAAGGAAGAAGTCGTTAAGAGAGCAACTGTGAATTTTCTTAAAGGCTACAGTGGTGTTTGCAGAAGGTCAAACTGTGGGTTCTGAAGTAGGGAGGCTTTCAGTATGATTTGTTCAGGGATTTCTCTTCTGTGCCCCACCATTCTTTCCAGTCCTATCTCCTTGGTAAGGTAGCTGATGCTTCAGTTGGATATCTTCCATGTGTAAAGATGCTGCCAGCATCCTCTGGGGCAGCATTGTTCTTAGTGGGGTGGGAGGAAAGGGATACTTTTACAAACAAGCAAAGAAAAGCCCCAGATTCTCTCTCTTTGGGCCAAGTTAGTTTATAGGATCTTGGAGGCCAAGTTCATTCAAACAGCATTACTACCATGTCTTGTGTGCACATTTGGAAGAGTATGGCAGAGACAGCCAACTGTCCAGGACTTAGAGGGCTGAACCACTTTTCTCAAAGTCCTTTCTGACCAAGGAAAGACCTCCAGGGCAAACTTTTGAAGCCACATGTAGAAATGAAGTCTGTTGGAAAAGACAAAGAGCATACGTACAGACTCATAGACTCAAGAAAGACTCCATTCTGAACCTCAGCAGAAGTTAGGAAGCTTGGCCAGTATTTGAAGTCAGAAGGATTTCTTATGGGTTCCACGGTACCCACCTTTAGCTCAGTATTACTGGCACGAGACATGTGTTCTTGGGTCCTGGACTCTCACACTGGCACTGATGGAGCAGCAGGAAGGATTACAGCTTGAACTCATTTTCTGAAATTTCCTTTGGCACAGAATAAAGAAAAAGAGAGTCATCTTTTCAAGTCGGGATAATAATCTGTCTCATATAATTACATTAAGATGATTCCTCAATGCAGTCTTCTTAACATATCTTTGAAATACATTACAGATATGGGATTAGGGAAGGCTGAGTGCTGTCTGCATAGAACTTGTAAAAAAAAGTTTCTGTTGTCGTAAGTGCAGAAAGGAAACATGAGAGACATTAGCTTTATGTTGCAACCCGGCTCTTGCACAATAGTCTTGTAAAGAACTCCTGTTCATCATGGACCACAGTGGGAAGTTCCAGGACGCTCAGAGAAGTTATAGTAGAGCACAATACCTGCATCTTAGATGAATGAGCATCTCTGGAAAGTGATGCTTTCCAGGATCCAATCTTGGCATCTCTAACGTGGCCATACCTCCAGGTTTCCCTGGGATAGATTGCTCTTGTATTCCAGTTTTATCATTTATCTCAGACAGCAGCAGTCTAGCTTGGGAGATATGTGCCTCCGAGAGTCCTGGATGATGGAAACAGATTGAACCAACCTTAATTTGTCACTGAAATTTCTAATATTTACTGTGTCGGCCTTGTCTTTACAGTTTCAATCCTTTGAGGCAACACTACTATTGTATCTATTCTGTAGACAAGGAAATGGAAATGTAGCAAATTCTTCACACAAAATTTCCCAGGTGTTTAATGGGAGACATGGAATTTGAACTCAGACCCAAGGGATAGTGATGTTAATTAGTGTTATTCTATTTATATTTAAGGGCGCTACAACCTTTTAGATTAAGGCTGGAGACCAGTTGACAGTGCATAGCAATGCTACTATCGTCTGCCTCAAAGGAAGCGCTTCCTTTTCAGGTATCACAGTTGAAGAGGAGCTTTGAGCAGGGAGACCATAGGATTCGGTGATTGAGAATCTGGTGACTCTAGTGAGGACCATGTATCCTTTGTCTCTTTCATTATGAGCCCCATAGTGCCAGTTTCTTCTCAAACATGTCCCCTCCCCCACCCCCAGGTGTAAAGCATACACACTCCCTCGTCAGTCTCTAATAAGAAAAGGTAAGGTTGATTTCCAGCGATTCCCTCTGACAGCACATAAGTGGGTTTCTCCAGTAAACGTCCAATAAGCTTCTCATCTTGTCTCACTGACTCAAAGTAGCTTAGGCTTGCCCACCCCCAAGACAGTCATCAGCAAGAGGTATTATTACTCTTAGCGTATTAGGGCTGGGGTAGAATGGCTTTGGGAGACAACTGTGGTGTCCACTCCCGACTGTGACAACACTCAGAGCTGAGTGACAGGGGCCCCTGGGCTGGGTTAATGGTTTGGAGCTTTGGTTCTGGAGTTAGAGCGACCTGGATTTAACTTCTTATTTTGGTGCTTACTGGCAAGGGACATGGGAAAAGTATTGATTTTTCTCCACTTGGAGTGGGGGATTAATAATATTTGCTATATTAGATTTCTTTGAGGATTACTCTAAACCTTTAAACCATATGAAAGTAGGCTGCTCCACATTTAACTCATAGGAGACATCTAAAGAAAACCCATTTCAGTGTGAAAGAGGCATCTCAACTCCCATCCTAACCCAAGCTCAATAATAAAAATGCCCTGGACAGCTTTTGAGTAGCACTGACACTTCTGCGTTTTATTTCAATGTAACTTCATTGAGGAAGAGAGCAAAACCCAGGCCCTCTTCTATCATTCATGTCTTATGTACATTTTAGGTAGAGGTGGAGCATGAGACAAGAAACCAGAGCGTAACAGGTGCAATTTTAGAGCTGGTGAGATGGCTCGGTAAGTAAAGACACCCCAAATGACCCAAATTGATCTCCTGGACCTACACAGAAGAGGGAGAAAACTGACTTCTGCAAGTTATCCTCTGACCTCTGCATACAGACCGTGGAACTCCTATACCACCCTTCCTCACTGCAATAAGGTGTAGTCTTAAATATTTATTTGTATTGCTTTTGCTTACATGTATGCATGTGCCCACAGAGGCCAGCAGAGGGTATCCTCTGGAGCTAGGGTTACAGGTGGTTGTGAGCTGCTGATTTGAGTGTTGGGAACCAATTCTAATTCTCTACAAAGGCAGCAAATACTCCTAGCTGCTGAGCCATCTCTCCACCCCTAAGGTGCAGTAGTTTTAGAGAGCTGGGAAGACCTGGAAAAGAGTAATTGATCTTATTCTCAATGATTTGTATGTCAAACAACTTAGCAGTTGGCAAGAGAACAGTGGTTACCCAGGGCTAGTGAAGTCATGGATCTCGGAAAAGAACCTATAACCACAGCTTTACTAAGCAGTACAATCCCTAACTACATCTAAATATTTGTCCTTATACCCACAGATAAGTGTAGTCCTTATCCTGTCCCTCCCCCTCAAAGAAACTCCTCTTTGCAACAGATGGAGACCACTATAGAAAAACCCAACCAATCAAAATACAGAGTAGTGGAGCCCAGTCCCAGTGGATACATCTACAACTCAACTCCTGCACCTAAGGCTCA